>LR991033.1:10781028-10836434 GCA_905163495.3 Cosmia trapezina
ATTTGGGGTTAGAGCAGAGCGCGGGAAACTGATGTTAGGTTCTGCTTTCATAACGATCAACGATCAATACATCACCGTGGCTGGATGTAAATACCGAAATACACCTGGTTTAAAACAGTTATTGCTTAAGAAAGATGTAGACTTAAGTTTGGTTACAGATAGTGATATGCAAAATTATAAGTCGATGCTAATTGATACAAATGCACATCGTCGAGACTATGAGCCAAGTAAGCCAATAAAAAGTAATAAAGGTCAAAAATATTTGCAAGTTATTAAACCTCTTTTTCAATTGAAGAATGCAGTTCAGGGAAAGGGTCTACCGTTACTAAAAAAGTGGAGAAAAAACGTTGATTTAGTGTACTGGGATGATCCTAATGAATTAGTGGAAAGGTTGAAATTATTAATTGCATCTAGAGATGCTGGCAACACAGGATTAGATAATGAAATTATATCTATCATTGAAGAATTGCGTGAAAGTAAAGTTATAAATAAATAAAAAAATAAAAAATGTGTTTATTTTACTATCAGCCTCTCGATACAATACACCTTAAACATGAACGTAGACAAATTCGGACACTACATTCACAAAAGACTGCGTTTATCAGAGATATTTGAGTTTAATGAGAATGCATTGTTAAAATCCGAAAATGGAGATTTTGATTTAAAAACATCAAGACTGAGAGGAATTAGATCTCCAGTAGAAGCAGACGATGCTGTGAACAAGGATTATGTAGATCGAATGATTGCTAACACGTTAAAAGAATTTAATAATCTGGCTGTGAGCAAGGATTATGTAGATCGATTGAATGCTAATACGATTAAAGAACGTAATAACCTGATTGGTGCATTGCGTTCTCAAATCATAAAAGATGCAAAGACGACAGTTCAAGCTACTTTAAAAGATAAGATACCTGAGGTTTTAACTCATTTGCAAGATAAGTTTTATACTAAAGCAGAGTTACATAAATTACCTCAAAAAACCCCGTAATGGTAAAACAGCAAATTGTAAATGAAATACACAAAGCTGCACGAAGAAATTTCTTTCGACGTTCTGTTATTCTGAAAGGAATCCACGACTTATGGCAAGCAGATTTGATGGATATGCAAAACCTGAAAAAGTATAACAAAGGTTACAGTTTCATCTTAGTTGTGATTGACTGCTTCTCAAAATATGCCTGGGCTGAACCGTTAAAATCAAAAAATAAATTTGATGTTACTCGTGCATTCAAACATATACTGCTTAGTAGTCGTAATAATCCTGTTAACTTACAAACTGATATGGGGACAGAATTTTATAACATCACTTTTCAAACACTTATGAAAAAGCACAACATTAACCATTACTCGACGTTTTCTACTAAAAAAGCGTCAATTGTAGAGAGACTTATTAGAACGGTAAAAAATAAATTATATAAACATTTTAGTCTCATTGGAAACTATAAGTGGTTAGGTCTACCATTGAAAGATACATTGAAGAGATATAACAACACAAAACATCGTACTATTCAATTTAAACCGGTTGATGTGAATAAATGTAATGAACAAGTAATCAAAGAAAATATAAAAAAAATAAAAAAACATGATTTAGTACAGTGGAAGCCTAAATTCAAAGTTGGTGATTGTGTTCGTATAAGTAAATACAAACATAGTTTTGAGAAAGGTTACACTCCTAATTGGTCAACTGAATTATTTATTATAAAAAAAGTAAATAAAACTATACCAGTAACATATCACATAGAAGATCAACGAAAACAAATCATATTAGGAGCTTTTTACGAACAAGAACTGCAAAGATCTAACTATCCTGATGTTTATTTGATAGAAAAGGTTTTGAAAAAGAAAGGAAATAAATTGTATGTCAAATGGTTAGGTCTAAACAGTGCAGAAAACAGTTGGATTGAAAAAACTGCAATAATGGACTAAGATATTATATAACCATTTTTCATTTGAAATGCTATCATTATAATTTGAATTATGCAAGGAGGTGGACTAGTTAACAGCATAATTAATAATCTACCATTCGAAGTTCATTTGCCAGGATACAATTATTGCGGACCGGGAACCAAACTTCACAAACGCTTAGCGCGAGGTGATCCAGGTGTAAATAAGCTAGACGAAGCTTGCAAGCAACACGACATTGCGTATACAAACCATACAGACTTAGCAAATCGTCACAAAGCCGATTTACAACTACTTAACATGGCTAAACAAAGACTTAAATCAAAAGATGCCGGGAAAGGTGAAAAACTAAGCTCTTGGCTAGTGAACAAAGTTATGAAAGCGAAACTAAAGTCTGGATTAGGCATCAAAACATTTAAAACCTTAGTTTCAAAAATAAAATCAAAAATTAAGAAACTCAAACGCAAAGATAATAAGACTTTAATAAAAGCAGCTTATTTAACCGCAAAAAAGTTATTTTCAAACACTCATCATCGAATCCGAGTACCCCGAGTAATACCCCTACCAAAGACTGGAGGAATTCTACCTTTAATTCCAATTTTCGCTGGTTTATCGGCTTTAGGAACTTTAGCTGGTGGTGCAGCTGGCATTGCAAAAACCGTCAATGATTACAAAGCAAGCAAACAAAATTTGCAAGAAACAGAACGACATAATAAAGCTATGGAGGCTTTAGTGTTGGGCAAGGGTTTATACATTAAGCCATATAAAAGTGGTAAAGGATTGTTTATAACATCTTCAAAAAACTGAATAATATGCTACCCAATCGCCCTCTAACTAATATAGACATCCGAAAGTATTCAAGAGACATCCCATATTTTCGTGGGGTCTACATGAAGGATCAACTACCTCGGAAGCCGAAATGTATTGAATGTGGTATCGTTAACTTAGACGATTCTAAGAACGAAGGAACGCATTGGGTAGCTTATGCTAAAGTTTACAATCACTGTGAATACTTTGATAGCTATGGAAATTTAAAACCTCCAATGGAATTGATGCAATATTTCAAAAATTGTAATGTGTTTTATAACTACACAAGATATCAAAAATTTAACGCAATCAATTGTGGTCATTTATGTTTAAATTATTTGTCAACTTTTTGGAATAAAAATGTATTATAAAATATATGATTTTCTTTAATTTCAATCATTTGCAAGATGTCGCTCACTTTGTCTATAACTGGAGACTCGTCAGTGTTAACTACATACTATCCTAATACGTTGCAACTAGATGGAGAGTATGAGTGTGCTTTATTGCACTTGTCAACTTTTAATTCTATTCCAAACATTGATAAAAGTAATAATAAGTTCTATTATGGTTTTAATGAAGTTATTGAAATACCGGAAGGCACTTATGAATTGCAAGATATCAGCGATTATTTAAAATCCGAAATAAAAGATGCAGCGATCAAACTACGGTGCAATAATAATACTTTAAAAACTACAATATTCTGTACAAAAGACATTAATTTTATCAAAGAAGACTCTTTTAGAAGACTATTAGGATTTAACAAACAAATCTTGAAAGCAAATAAATGGCATGTGTCACAGTCTCCAGTCAACATTCTACCTACGACCGTAGTCAGGATTGAATGTGATATTGTAAGCGGTTCATATGTAAACGGTGAACCAAGTCATATTATTCACGAATTTGCACTTAATGTACCACCTGGATACAGGATCATAGAAATTCCGAAGAACGCAATATACTTTCCAATCAATCAAAAAAACATAAGCTGCATACACATCAGGCTGATAGATATAAACAACAGATTAATTAATTTACGTGGTGAAGAAGTGCAGGTATATCTGCATCTCAGAAGAAAAAAATGATTGATTTCAATAAAAATGTGTCTCAACAAGTAAAGAATATCAGTTCTGTTCGAGCTACTTATCAAATAAGACCTGCCTCTAAGAAGAAAATAAAATTAACTAAAGACAATAAAGCATTCCTTAGAGCGATCGGATTGTTAAAATGAATATCTTAGACGTTTTATCCGCTCCGAATTACGATAATACTATAGAAGGAATTGAATTTCATTCCTACAAGCCCTATATAACGAGTTTCAACAGGAACGATGAAATCCGCATACCTATCAATCAACAGGACTTGTACATATTACCATCAGCTAGCACCCTATATCTGGAAGGAACTGTTATCGTTAGCAAAAAAGATTCGAAGGACCCAGCTACTAGTGTCAATTTCACGAACAATGCTCTACTCTACTTGTTCCAAGACATTAGGTATGAGCTAAATGGAGTGGAGATTGATAAAATAAAAAATGCAGGTATAACAACAACCATGAAATCACTAATTTCAATGACCGAAAGTGAATCAAAAATGTCTAATGCCTGGGGTTGGAATATTGATGGCATAAAAAATATCCATGGAGGAAGATTTTCTGTCTCTATACCACTTCGTAACCTCCTCGGTTTTGCAGAAGATTTTAAAAAAGTTGTGATAAATAGTAGACATGAACTGATATTATTACGAAGTAACACTAATTTGAACGCTGTAAAACTTAATACTGGCGAAGTAGTGGATGATGTTCAGATCAACAAAATCATATGGCGCGTACCGCATGTTAAAGTATCAGACAAAGAAAAAATTGGTTTGTTAAAAGTATTAGAGAAAGATCGCCCACTTCAAATGATATACAGAAATTGGGATCTGTACGAATATCCAGCCTTGCCTAAAACTACAAAACGTACCTGGTCTATCAAAACTTCATCTCAAATAGAAAAACCAAGATACATTATTATTGGTCTACAGACAAATAGAAAAAACAATGCAAGTTCTGACATGTCTCAATTCGATCACTGTTATATTCGAGACGTTAGAGTGTATCTCAATTCAACCTATTTTCCTTATGAAAACTTAAATGTGAGTTTTGCTAATAACAGAATCGCTTTATTATACGAGCAATACACCAGATTTCAACAGTCGTATTACGGACGTCGCTCGGAGCCCATACTAAGCGAGAAACAATTTAGGGATTTAGCACCGCTGTTTGTAGTCGATTGCTCTAGACAAGCTGATAATCTAAAGACTGGACCTGTTGTGGATGTGAGGGTAGAAATTGAGAGTGATTCAGAGATACCAGATCAAACTTCAGCATACTGTCTCATTCTGAACGATTGCATTGTTGAATACAAACCATTAAGTAACATTGTGAAGAAGATATCATGAACGCGGACCTCATCATTGTCGAACTCCAAGGATTCAAAGATTTAGACAATAATTTTATCGTCAAGGAAGTGGCCATAGTAAGTAATGAGCACACACAGACGTTCTTGGTTAAACCACCGCATTCGTTTTATTATTTAACTCAAGAAGAAAAGAAGCAAGTGCGATGGTTGGAAAGAAATCGTGGAATTTTCTGGAGTGAGGGCTATATAGACTACAGAGAGTTCCAACACGTCATCGTACCGTATTTAAAAAATAAAAAAATTATTACAAAGGGTTTGGAAAAAATAAAGTGGATTAAAGACATGTGTGCAAACTGTGAAGTGATCGACATAGGTGAGAAGGGATGTCCTAATTTTGCAACATTAAAGAAAAAGTTCTGTAGAAATAAAAGTGATTTTAACTGTGTGAACCATAAAATGAATTGTGCATTAAATAATGCGGTGTGTATTAGAAAATGGTATGTTGATAATAATATGTCTGTATTTAATCTATTTTAATGTATTTTGTCATACCTATGCAGTTAATAAAAGTGATTAATTAATTTACTTATGGTTGTTTTATTTAAATGTTTTCAGGGTAACTTAATCATCAAACTTTAAATTAGCTGCAGCAAAATGATATTACTTACAAAATTTGAAATACCTACATCATGATTTAAAACGATTTATTGTAATAAAAAAACTGTTAGCAAATAAACACTTATCATTAGACTAGAGCTAATTTAGAGTTCGAGTATAAATAAGTACCTAATACAAAATAAAACATAATTTAAATTATAAAAGAATATAATTTTATTTACTTTTTCATATTATTTACAATTATTAGAAACTAATTATAACTACCTACCCATTAATAATAACAACTGCCACTACATAGTTTATTTAATGTTCGCTTTGTGTATACCTACATACATTCTTAACTTACAAACTTGTGATGTATGAACATTATTCCGATTGTATAAAAGAAATTAATAGTATCTACATACAAAAGTTAATTACGATACAACTTAAATATTTGATATTTTAATAATTTATACATTTAAAACCTAAGATGAATAAACACTAAAGAATAAGAAAGCAAATAAATGTCAAAACTTTTGCTGTACCAACTAGATTATACAAAGCAATTATTATTATCTACATTACATTTTTTTTTTTTTTTTTTTTTTTTTTTTTTTTTTAACTTACCTACTTACCTACCTACTAAGTTAACTACAATAAAACTTACATATTTGATATTTTAATAATTTATACATTCAAAACTTACTCAACATAAAAACCTAATATGTATAAACACTAAAGAATAAGAAAGCAAATAAATGTTACATACCTAATAATATTACTACAAATCTTACACATTATCTTATGAAGTAGGTACTTACAAAATAATGACACATGTTAATAATAACAACTGTCCCCACAAAGTTTTCTCGATATTTTGTTAATTAACGATTGCGTTTCCTCCATTACATGGTCCACCAATTCAGTCACTACATACTGCGCACTTAACATTACCACACCCTGATTGTCACTTGCAGGTTCTTGCTGTTCACTGATATCCAACACTTGTACCTGGATCAGTCGTAAACCTTTTTTCTTCTCATTGTTTATAACGTATGATTCACATGTAGGCGGTGTAAGAGATGACTTCTGTTTTAGACACTCCCTTCTGGCTCTAGGTCTCTTGTTGGCGGGTCCGTAGTCTCGTCTTCTAGGTTCCATATTAGCAGGTGTTTGTTGTTCTGGCAAATCTGGGATATGCCAGCTTAAACTCGGAGTCGGAAAACCTTGAGCGTATTGTGAGAAGTCGATAATATCTGGAGAATCACACATTATCAATGATCTGAAACAAATGAAATAATAATTAATTATAATTACATAATCAACATGATGCAATAATGTTATAAATACATGGGTACTTGTACAATACTTACAATTCGTTTCGTTTTTATTCAACGTGATATGACTGCTCCGGCTAACTGCCTTGTGATGTATGATCAAGTAGTTATATTAATAAGAAATGCAAACTCCTAACATTGCACTGTAATCAATTTCATGTTTTATCACGTTCAACCTGATGGGCAACATGAAGCGACAAGTGTGCGAACGGTATTGTATTACACAAACCAGTCATCGCAATGCGCTTTGTCAGCGGGAGTGGAAATGAAACAGATTTATGAACTAAAATATTATATTTATTTAAGTACATGTTTAGTAGGTACATACATTTTTTACAGTTCGTTCAAGCGATTTTGACTTGTATTGCGTTGGTTGCGTGAAAAATTACAGCTGCAGTGAACGGTAACCACGTTTTTTGCTTTTAATACCATCCTTATGCCTACTGAATAGAAGTCAAAATCGGTTGAACAGACTGTAAAAAGTTTAAATTAATTTATGTCTAATCATATTTCAAATAGAATATACACTTAAAATTATGGTAATGCATTACATAAATATATTTGCATTACCCCAAGCTAAAGTAGATACTTTATCAAATGATAGCAACCGTTTGTCATCATTGCTTGAAAGTGCAATTTTATTTACGTCCTGAGTGAATATTTCATGTTTTATTGACCTAAACAATACATTTTTTTTGCGAATAACATTGCAATTATTGTACAAAACATTTTTATAATCTAACATATTAAAATTTTTGGTTATACATTTTTTTGTACCTTTTGCCTTTTTAATAGTTTTGTTTAACGTTTTAATACAATAAAGCTTTGAGCGCAGTCCTACGAATTCTTTGATAATGTTACCACCCATTTCATCCTTAAACAGTCCTGGAACCTTCTTATTAATAATTGGTAAGTTATAGTCATTGTTACAGTCATAATTACTGGTATCAAAATATTTTAGAAAATGGAGCTTGAAGTCTTTATAAACGTCATTGCTCTGTACATCATATACTAGACTATCTGTGTCAGTATAGCACAATTCAATTCGGTTACCATAAAAAGGTTTTATGATAGAGTAGTGAAAGTCATACATGTGAGTCTTAGATAATTCTAATACTGCAAACCCTATGTATATTGGTTTATTAAGTATAATACGCACAGGTTTCATTTGGATTGCCACTAGATCATCAGAAAATACAGAGGCGCTATGAAAATATGGGCTGGCTATCAATTTTTCAGCACAAGTAGTCTTTTTTGTTTTATTGGTCGAGTCACACCACTTGTTTACTAACTTAACGTCTATTCGATGTTCATTATTTTCCAGCGTCTTTCCAAAAATACTATTGTTCAATAATTTGAAAAAGTCTTGTTCAAACGTTGACTCTGCTTTTTGCCGTAACTGAGTGTTAATATCAATATATTGCTTTAAAAAACAACTTTGCTTAAATGTAATAGCGCGATGGATCCTTCTCAATACTAAACCGTGCTGTAAACATTTTTTTAAATGTATGTAATGAATAACATAGTGATATTTATCGTACAAATTTGGTATTAACTTTTTATTCTTACCACCAGGTGGCAAGCATTTTTCTGGACAAAAAGGAAAGTCATTGTGTTCCATGTGTAAATTCTCCGGATATATTAAATCAACTTCAAGAATGTATCCGTTTTCTGCAGTATCACTGATATCTGCTAAGTTCAATTGTAAAAAATCAATTTCTTGTCTATTCATAAATCTAAAATCGGAATAAGGTAGGGATTGACACATGCTATAACCATATAAATTGTTACAATCTAAATAAATGATAAATGAATTTGGACGAGTTGGATCGTAAGTATCTAAATATTTATGATTGGCTTTGACATGTCTTTTGGAACACATACAAACTCCTCCTCGAATACCTTTTTGTATCATTCTAAAAATTTCAACATCACTAATCAATTCTAATTGAACTCCTGTTTTTAAAAGCATTGCATCAAAAGATAGACTTGGTGCTGTAAGATAGAACGCGGGATCGAGATTGTAATGCAGTTTACAAGTTTTTCGAAAATTTTCAAATACATCTGTTAGCAACAGAACATCTGTTTTGAGATATAAATCTGTGTACATACCCATGTTTTGAATATTAAACACTGACCAAACAGACCGAGCGTGCTCATAGTCTTCGTCGGTAATTGTCTCATTAGTTAAGGAGTTGAAAAAATATTTTTTAGAGGGTAAACACGTATCTTCATAACGTTCCCATTGAGACATATAGTCATATGGATACACTCCTTTACGAGTGAGTAGGTTAAATTGTTTTTTATTAGGAAAATGAGATTTCAATTGCTTAAAGTCTTGGTTTTTCATTGTACTAGCCAACTTTTCTAAGCTAGTTCCTAAAAACTTGAAAGAGTCTACAAACCGAACCTGAATGCTTTCCCCAGTAGAAATCGGAATAAACTTAGTGAATGAAATATAGTTTTCTTTTGTTTTAGGTATCACTTTAATAGATCCAGGAGCTTCACCTAATTCTTTTATGAAAAGGTGGCAATCGTAACCGGACAAATTATGAAAAAATACTGGCAAAAATGTTGGTATTTTGTATTGTAAGTTACAGTGACTATGAGCTGCGCCACGATATTTACCAGTCAAGTGACAATGATCGCGAACCCTGTCGCCGAACAAGAAGTGTTCACAAATATGACATGTTATCGCGTTTTCAAAGTCACGAGCATTATCATTTGAATAAATCATAGGAACACTATTTTGTAAAATATCGTAAATTTTTTGTGCATCTTTATAGATAGACTTTACAAAATTTGATACACAATCCGAACCGCGATAAGAAAAGTAACGATTGTGGCATTCATCTAGCGTACACGTTATATGATAAGCGTAAGCTACAGGCACATGTCGCTGTCGTGTTACAGTACTCGCCTTAGTGGGGTCAGGGTCACAAGATTCATACCGTTCTAGCATTGTTTCAAAATCTGCGTATATAACAAATGGTACGAATTGCTTTCTATTATAATTTTTAAACTGTATGAAAGAACCCTTTGGAGGTTGGCCCAGTGGCGACACCTCCACAACTATGTGAATTAAGATTATCACATGAATTAAAAAACATTAAACAAACGTCACAAAAGTACAGTTTACTGTGGTGTTTTGTTATTTGATTCTTAACAAGTCGCGACAGGTCTTTAATGAGACAGTAATGTGACAAATCATTTCTTTCTAAATAAAGTAAATGAATCACCTTTCCGTTCAAAGCTTTTGGTTTGTAAAGCGGTCCTATGATAGTATTGTTTTTTAAACCATAAATGTAAATGCAAATTTCGGGGTTATTCACTTCGAACCGCGCAATATCTGAGAAATTCACTGGAAATGACATGCCCTTTACATTTAACACGTTACGAAAATCAGGGTAAGAAGATACTCTTTCAGAATGAGTCTTAGCTGGATATAAAGCAGCTACAACAGACCATAAAAAACAATAGTCATCATTATTGCGGATATTAACACATGCTTTTTTAGATTTTATTGCAGAAGGCAATTCGATAAAGCCTGAACCACGCAAAGGTTGATATTTGTTAACATTGACTTCCAAATGAGAACTGCTCAAGAACGTCCATCCACTGTCTCGATCCTGAAATTCTTCTATCTTTTTTTTAAAAGTATTTTTGACTTGAGACAATAGTGAATCAAATTCATAATTCTGATGTAGAGTTACGTTTTTTGTGGCAAATGATTTCATCTCCTGAGAATCATTTTTAAACATTAAAAACAAAGCAAAATATTCAAAATTAACTTTTATACAAGTATGTTCTTTAAGAGACATGTCAATTAAAGTTTTAATTCTGTCCAAATTATTATTAAGAAATGGTTCCAGAGAACAATTCTCAGACGGATCGGTAATTCTATAAGAAGCTATACGATTACGAAATGCAGAATGTATTATTTCAACACCTTCACAAAAATGCGAAATGTTTTTGTTTTTATGATTAGTACTACGTAAATGACCTATCCAGTGACTGCGCTCAACTGATGTGTTACAAACGGTACAGAAAGGCATTTTAGATTATAATTACGTCAACTAATTTTGTACGCTTAATTAGGATTAGATTAACAATACTAGTAGATTCTGCAATAATCAATACAATTAATTTGGTGTCCCCAGCAATTTAAAGCCAACTTATTTTAAATTCACACTATCCCTATAAAAGACAGGCTCGGAATTGTCAAATAATTCGTGAGTTCGTCTCATAAACCTTTGCAGCCCGTCCCACTGGGGAGTGTTGCGATCTAGTTGTACTTTTAACGCGACCTGGGCTTTCTTCCATCGTTCTTCCATGGGGGTAGAGACAACTTCGTCTTTCGAAAATACCTTGATTTCCACGTAGAACTCTCCTGTAAGGTCTGCCGCTCGCCGTACTTTGCCGTTGGCAACACGGGTGATGAGCGATGAACCGAAGTCCCCGCTTGAGGTCTTCGTCTTTTGATCGTCCTCCAAACCAAAGAGGTCCGTGCTCAAGATGCGTCTTTTACTGTAAACAATTACACATTTTATTTATAATAATTTGCATTTATTTCTTAAATAACGAAATTAAGGAGTATTATACACCTCTGTTGAATTCTATGGGGAATTAATAGCGTAATACATATTGGGATATAATAATTTCATGTAACTGTCATCATTCCTGCATTGAATATGATCGGAAATTGATTTACAGTTCTAAATTCACTAACCATCATGTACCAGTGCGTATATCATTTTAAATTACCACAAACACCTAAACATAGAAGCAGCAATATAAATTACCTTGACTTAGAGTCTGATGAGTAGTCGGCGCTTTCAGGTGCTTGGCGCTTCACCACATTTTTCTTAGGCTGTTTTTTCGTCACCTTGGCTACTGCAGCAGTAGGCCTTTGTGATTGGTATTCTGATTCCGTGTCAGACCTTAAATAGAACACACTAAGATTAATTTTTTAACTGTAACCAACCTCAATAATTATGGAGAGGAGAATGTTAATGGGATATAGATTACTAGAAGATGGCATGGATGGTATGATGGGGATAGTTACGTCAGCCAGCAGGTAAGAACCAGGTCCGTAGCTGACTAGCGATTAATCACATTATCAAATTAATTTGATGATAGTTAGACCAGCCGGCAGGCAAGAACCAGGTCCGTAGCTGACTAGCGATTAATCACATTATCAAATTAATTTGATGATAGTTAGACCAGCCGGCAGGCAAGAACCAGGTCCGTAGCTGACTAGCGATTAATCACATTATCAAATTAGTTTGATGATAGTTAGACCAGCCGGCAGGCAAGAACCAGGTCCGTAGCTGACAACTATGTTAAACTTAGTAGGTAGTACTTACTCACATTTTATAGTTGTAGGATGATGTAGATCACTGGAAGATACTGGAGCGAATGTAATTTTATGATTAAAATTCGTTGGTTTTATACATAAAAAATACCATTTCAGCAATATTTACCTCATAACAAAATTAAACCTTAACTACAATATTCACGGTTGTATGAGTAATTTATGATACTTACGTCTAATTAATCCGTAGTGATTGAAAACCTTTCTGTCAAATTGCAATTTTCGTGAGAAATGAAATACAAAACTAGCTTCTTACCTCGCCGACAAAGGTGAAGCCGATACCATGCTGTTACAATAGGTATTATTATAAAGTATGTATGTTTGTTTAATTAACCTTGATATAAAATTTTGAATGACATCACACTCATGAAAATAATAAAATGGCATTTTTGAGAGCCAGAAATCAGGATATACATAAGTATGTAAAATCCTTACAAAATTTGTTGTATGCAGAACAATCAACGTGAGCAAACTCGCGTTAAAAACTTAGTTAATTTTATGTTGCAGTTAAACTCAAAGCGAGTGTAAAATCGTCATACTACTAAAACTAACAAACTTTAATAAATCCTTTCATGCAAAGGATGTCGGTTTCTAAATTCAGCAATGGGAATGGGATGGGCTTTCAAAGATTTCCTAGACTATAACCAGCTAATTACAAAAAAAAAAAAAAAAAAAAAATATAATAAAAAAATAAAAAAAATATAAAAAAATAAGGAAAGAATCACTCATTTATAATAAGCTAGCGGAATTGGTAATATTCTTATTTAAGAAACACCCCCAGTTTGACGAAAATCATTAGGTATAGGAAGTTCGCGCAAACTCGAATTTTAATTACGGACTACAACATGTACAGCGATCGTCTTACAATACAATAAAGTTCGACTAAGCAAATTAATGCATGATGCAATGTTGCTGACTTCGACATTGTAAATGATAATGTATACACACACAACGGCTGCCTGATACGTTTATCGTCAGGCGGTTCACGAATGAGTACAGTGCAGCGGCGAACCGTTGAACGGCGCAACACCGTTTTGACATTGGCTATACGGCAGTTTAGACGGGAAACGGCAAGTGTATAAGTATGCGAAGCCAGCAGTATGCTCCGACAGCAGAATGTGAGAGAACTACTCAATACATTATTTGTATGTACGGGTTAGGTTGTATCGTCTGTTTGAATTTAATTTTAAATTAAAATTTGGATGTCCTCGAGCCAATCTGGTCACTAAAATAGAATGTGCGCTATTTCTTACTTTCGTGGAGAGACGTGAGACAAACTGTCCCATATTTTAGTTTAATGTTTACGGTATCCTAAAGTTCAGATATCCTTGGTACCCCAATCTGGGGTCATAGAAATAGAATGTGTGTATGCCTTTAGGTGTATGCTTATTCTTGCTTTATGAAGAGACAAGAGGCAATCTGTCCTGAATTTTAGCTTACTATTTTCATATAGTTCGATTAGTTAACAAACTGTGTGTGAAACTTCTTGTTATAAAACTTGACAACCAAAGTAGTGGCTTAGTGGTCAATCCGAGAATCTGCTGTAGTTGATCGAGGTAAAACATCGGTATTCATTAGTCACTATAAACAAATAGTTCACTTTATTAAACTTTCAGACCAACAGCTAAAAGAGTTTAACTTTTAGTTACATAACGGTAAACGGTAGATTCGCAGGGATCGACCTAATGCAACCAAATAAGATTTTAAAAGTGGAATAGGGCTTAAACCGCAAAGTTTGTAGATCCATCATTTATGTTATTAGCTATTTCTAAACCACTTTCGTTCCATTCGCAACCAAAAGTGATTCAAAAAGTGGAGTAGCGCCCAAACCACACTGACAAATGTTTCTGTTTCATCGCGACGAATAGGCCGAAGTGGAGTAGGCGCCGTTCCATTATTTTACCTCCATATGATGCAGGATTTCATATTTCACCTTCCGATCGGTGGAATAGGCGCTAAACCACATTAGGATTTCATTTATATTAGTGGGCATTCTAATCCCACCGAGAGTGACGAGGCGAACAGAGTGAGCCGATGGAACGGCAGGTGTGGATTAGCGTGCCCAATAATATCCTACTCACGCTATTCCGAATGAACGCCATACCAAATCACGCTATTCCGAATGAACGCCATCTCGAACAACTTGAGTCTGAAATAACGTTATTTCCAACGAACGTTACATTATTCCAAAAACGGTATTTAACTCTCAATTCATGCTATGCATAAAAAAACGGGCCACGTGCGTGTTAGACCACGCACAATGAAGGGTTCCGTAATTGAAAAGAATTTATCCCAAAAACAAATATAACATTGCAATCCAAAAAAAAATTTTTTTTTATGTAATAATATTACAAATGAATAATTTTCTGACTTTTCCTTTACTTGTTCTGTGAGACCTTGCTTCTTGTTAAATTTCATCATTCTAGGACAACGGGAAATACCCTATAGATTTTGATTTATTTGCGAGTATCAAAATGTCGCATAAATGGCCGTATTTTTTTATTGCATTGACTTAGAGGCTTGATTTTTTCAGAATTCTAAGGGACCATAAACTTACGTATTTGACATTAATTTCAACTTGATACCTTCACGCGTCGTTGAGAAAAATGGTCTTGACAGACTGACAGACTTGAACATTTTTTTTGTGTGATAGAATTACAAAAAAATTAACAATTTTCGTACTTTTTCCTTTATTTGTGTTGTAAGACCTTGCTTCCTGCCAAATTTTATGATTCTATAACAACGGGAAGTACCCTATAGGTTTTGATTTACTTGCGAGCATCAAAATATGTCGCATAAATGGCCGTATGTTTTTATTGCATTGACTTAGAAGCTTGAGTTTTTTAGGAGTTCAAGAGACCTACGTATTTTATATTAATTTCAACTTGATACCTGCACGTGTTCCTGAGAAAAAGGGTCTTGACAGACTGACAGACCGACAGACAGACCGACGGACAACGAAGTGATCCTATAAGGATTCCGTTTTTTCCTTTTGAGGTACGGAACCCTAAAAAAAAGTGCTTCCACCAAAAAATCGTTGGTCTAACTAAATGGCTGTTTTCATCAAAAGTAGTAATTTTGTTGTTATATTTGAAAGTTCCTGAATGTGTTTTATTTATTTTAATTCCATATAGTCTTATAAGCATAGTTTTAATAGAGGGTTAAATATAGTTTTTGAAATAACGTAATTTCAGACTCAAGTTATTCGGGATGGCGTGATTCGGGATAGCGTTCATTCGGAATTACGTGATTCGAGATAGCGTTCATTCGCAATAGCGTGATTCGGGATGGCGTTCATTCGGAATAGCGTGATTCGGAATAGCGTTCATTCGGGATAGAGTGATTCGGGATAGCGTTCTTTCGGGATAGAGTGATTCGGGATAGCGTTCTTTCGGGATAGAGTGATTCGGGATTTCGAGTTTCGGCCTAACGTATAAGAGTCGAAGAAAATATCTCGTGGTTGTTTTATAAGTTTATTTTATTGTTAAATATAGTTCTTGTGTTATTTGTGAATATACGTATTTCTTTTTGGATAAACTTCGTCTTCTGTTCCACCGTAATCTCCAAAAGGTTATGGGCCCAGATCCCAGAAGTATAAAATGGAGTTTTCAAAAATACAGATCACAAAACTTGATGGCCACAATTGGGTCGCCTGGAAATACCGAATGGTTGCCCTACTAAAAGGCATAAACGGAATTTGGGAGATTGTGGAAGGCAAGGCACAAAAACCGGCGAAGCCTGCGGAAGGCAGTGGTAATGCCGTAGTAGATATTTACAATAAAACTTTACGAGATTTTGTTACATTGGAGAGCATAGCCCTACTGCTAATTACAAATAATGTAACGGATGAGACACTAGGGAAAGTAATAAGGTTGTCCACTCCCAAGGAAGTATGGAAAGAACTCCATAGGCTGTATGAGGGTCCTGATGAGGGCAGACTCTACGACTTATGTTTGGACTTCTTCAAACTTAAAAGGGATCCGTCAGACAGCATGTCGACTCATGTCTCGAAACTGAAGAATTTGTGGCACAGTCTGAAGGAAGAACTGCTCAAAGAGGAGAACGTGGAAATGCCTGAAGTTCTCTTGATTTGCAAGATCCTAGATACGTTGCCGGAAACTTTTTTTTCTTTCAAGTCAAGTTGGCTATTGATGTCTAAGAAGGAAAGAACAGTAGACAACATTACGGCCCAACTGTGTGCGCATGAAAAAGCGCTGAATGCGACGATGGCTGACGCTGAATCGAGCGAAAGTGCGCTTTATGTGAAAACTAATAGAAAGGTTGCTAAAGGAACTGACCAAAGAGACCTGCAGGAAAATAAAAAGAGGTACAAATGCTTTATTTGCAAAGAGTCTGGACATCTTAAGAAGGATTGCCCGAAAAATAGCAAGAAAGAAAAGGAAAATAAAGCTCACAGTTCCAACATGATGTTACTGACGGTGAATTCAACAGATTCTGGCACTAACCGTGATTGTGATCATTGGTATATAGACAATGGAGCTACACATCACGTCACAAGTCGAGGAGATCTATTTCAAGATTTTAAACATTTTATTGAACCTCACACAGTAACTACAGCTGACGGAAACATGATAAAAGCTGTTGGAACAGGCACAGTCCGTGTAGAGGCCAATGTTAAAGGAAAAAGTGACTTCCTTTTGTTAAGAGATGTTTGGTATGTTCCTCAGATTAGCAAGAACATTTTCTCTGTGCTTAGTACACAGGACAAGAACCCTTCAAGTATATTTGAGTCGCGGGTTACAACATGTTCCATGAAGATCAATGGTAAGGTTGTCTTAACAGGAAAAAGGCAAAGGTATGGCGGTTTGTACAACATAGACTGCAAAGCCATATGTGCTGATTTTTCAGTCAACTTAATTGAGCATGGAGATACGCTGCAATTATGGCACGAGCGTATGGGACATCAAGACAAGAGACATATTAAAAGATTGATAGAGAGGGAGTTAAGAGTAAAGACATCTAACAGTGGAGATATATGCGAAGGTTGTATCTTTGGTAAAGCGCACAGGAAACCATTTGGTGTTCGCGAAAAGGTAACAACACCTGGTGAGCGCATACACTCAGATGTCTGTGGACCTTTTCCTCGGAGCGTCTCTGGATATCGATACTTCGTACTGTTTAAGGATGAGTTCACACGATACAGATATGTATACTTCCTTAAAAATAAATCTGAAGTTCCCGAAAAATTAAAACAGATGATGTCTGAGGCTAGAAATGCTGGACATACTATTATCGAGGTTTTAAGTGATAATGGTGGCGAATACGATAACAGGAATGTACGAGATCTACTTGGACAGGCTGGAATAAAGCAAAGACTCATTATGCCGTACACTCCACAACAAAATGGGTGTAGCGAACGAGAAAATCGCACTATAGTCGAATCTGCTAGAGCAATGATGCACGCGCATGAGGAGATTCCTCAGAATTTGTGGGCTGAGATGGTAAACACTGCTGTTTACATACTAAACAGGACAGGACGTACTTCAGTGGAACACAAATCGCCTTATGAACTGTGGCTTAACAAGGAGCCTCAGATAAAGCACCTGAGGATAGTTGGGTCACCTTGCTATGCGCATGTACCAAAGCAGAAGAGAAGAAAATTGCAAAAGAAAGCTACACGGTGCATTTTAATTGGATACGACAATGATGATGGATACAGACTTTGGAATCGGGGAAGAAATTCATTAGTCCGATCTAGGGACGTTATTTTCTATGAGAAAGCGCTAGAGACTTCAATTGATGAATATCCTGAAGCAGTTTGCAGTCCGGAAAATGAAATTGAAGTAGACCTTGGTAGAGATGCTTTGACAGATAATGGACAAAGAACTCCTGTTATGCCTAATATTGAAAGAGTCGGTTAAACTAACATGGATATACGTGAGCGAAATCTAGATGTTGGAGAAGAGTTTCATGACGCAGAAAATGTTATAACTGAACAGTCTATTGAATCGGAGGGGAATGGAAACGTTAACGAAGATGATAATGTCGTTGATGAATATCAAGATGATGTCAATGATGAAATTATCACAGATGAACGTGAAGATGTGTTCCCGGAACAGATGATACTTCGAGACCGTTCTTTGTTACGACCTCCAGATAGATTCAAAGACTTTGTTATGAACGCAATAATGGGTTACAATGAACCTGAAACGTACAAAGATGCGATCAGAAGCCCAGATAAAGAGCTATGGGAAAAGGCCATGAACAGCGAAATCAGTTCTTTGAAGGAAAGTGACACATGGAAGCTCGTGAATCTACCCAAGGGCAGAAAAGCTTTACCTAGTAAGTGGGTTTTCAAAGTTAAGATGAATGCTGATGGCTCCATAGATAAGTACAAGGCTAGATTGGTGATAAAAGGTTTTCATCAAAAGAAAGGATACATGCAGACCTTTAGCCCTGTGACCAGAATGGCAACTGTTCGCTCAGTGATTAGTACAGCAGCGAGCGAAGGAATGTCGATGAGACAGTTCGATGTTTCGTCTGCCTTCCTGTACGGCTCGTTAAATGAAGAGATCTTCATGAAACAACCAGAAGGTTATAATGACGGCTCCGGTCAAGTGTGTCTTTTAAAGAAGAGTCTGTACGGGCTAAAACATGCACCACGTTGCTGGAACCGGTGTATTTTAGATTATTTCAAAGAAATAGATTTCAAGGCAAGTGAGGCTGATCCTTGTCTTCTGATACGAAAGAAAGGATGTGAAAAGCTTATAGTAGCTTTGTACGTGGATGACGGTCTGGTCGTCGGATCCAATGACGCACTGATAGACGAGTTGATGGAGGAGCTCAAACGTCGTTTCAAAATAACTACGAAAACTGCGTCCTATTTTCTTGGAGTAGAGATAGAAAGCAGAGGAGATGGAATTAAGATATTCCAAACGTCGTATGTACATAATATCTTGCGGAGATTCGGAATGGACACCTGCAAACCAGTCTCGACGCCGATTGCAAAAGACAGTGCATGGAGCGAGAAGGTGGACATGAGTTATATGAAAGATAACTACAGGCAAATTGTTGGAGCATTGGCTTACTTGATGGTATGTACTAGACCTGACATTGCATACGCTGTAAGTGTAGTCTCACGGAGTCTGGAAAAGCCAGAAGAAGCAGACTGTGTCCGACTGAAGCGCATAATGCGATTTTTGCAGTACACGCCAGATCTAGGTATCATGTACAAGAAATATTACAAACAAGGCATTTTGGAATGCTATAGTGACGCTGATCATGCAGGAGATATCAGCACTGGTAGATCCACTACTGGAGTGCTGTGCATGTATGCAGGAGGTGCGGTGTCGTGGCTAAGCCAAAGACAGGCAAGCGTTTCAATTTCGACCACCGAGGCAGAAGTAGTAGCCGCTAGTGAAGCAGCCAGAGAAACTGTTTGGCTATCTCGACTTATGAGTGATCTTGTCGCTCTTAAGGAGATTCCATGCATAAGAGTAGATAACGAAGCTGCAATCAGGCTAGCTGAAAATCCCGAATTCCATCGACGGACTAAGCATATCCGGGTTCGACATTTCTTTGTGAGAGAATTGGTGACTGGCGGTGATTTAAAAGTCGATAAGGTATCTAGTGAAGATCAGCTGGCAGATATCCTGACCAAGCCACTAGCAAGACCGAGGATCAGAAAGATCTCTGACCTAATAGGTATTTGTTGAGAGGAGATGTTAAAATTAGAACATTTGGTTACCAAGCAACTGTATACCTATTGATTGTCACTCATGTCAAGAAGAAAATATCTCGTGGTTGTTTTATAAGTTTATTTTATTGTTAAATATAGTTCTTGTGTTATTTGTGAATATACGTATTTCTTTTTGGATAAACTTCGTCTTCTGTTCCACCGTAATCTCCAAAACCGAATTTTTATCTGCCGCTCGTCTTGGAAGAAGACTTTTGGCCGCAGGATGTGGTGTTCCGTCGCTTTCGCGGACTAGTACCACAGGACAGCACAAGGACAAGCTAGTGAAGTGAAGTGCTACTAACCTTTACTAACATAATTTTAAGCTTTATTTGTTATCACAAGTTTTGTTTTATTATACAGGGTGTTTGGCGCATGGACCGACACAATTTTTTGGGGGATTGGGGGGGTCATTTGCTAGGTTTCACCTAAAGACCTCCATGTCCTAAGTGTGACGGTAATAGTTTTATATTTTTTTTGTTCTTTCTTTGAATTACCCAAAATCTCGCCTTTGAATCGATATATTTTTTTTGTTTATGGTTGTAAAAGAACAAAATAATTTTTATTATAGTCTACAATGTATTCTTATTCGAAATAAAATAAAAAAATATAGTAACCGTAATAAGTCTTTTCTTAAAACACTCCATAACTGACTCTCTAACTAGTATTTTGACTACATTTGAATTGTTTTTCATAGCGTGTAGCATACCCTTAGAAAGGGTACAAGCTAAAGAACTTTTTGAGATAAAAATAAGGTCAAAATGGCTTTATTTAAAAAAAAAATGAATTTAAGAGTAGTAACTTTTCATACATTTAAACATTTTTAAGACTTTGGAAGCACGTAAGTCATTTTCTACTGATCAATTACATCAAATAATAATTTATTTAGAATAAAAATACATTGCAGACTATTATAAAATTTATTTTGTTCTATTGCAACCATAAACAAAAAAAATATATCGATTCAAAGGCGAGATTTTGGGTAATTCAAAGAAAGCACAAAAAAAACATATCTCAATTACCGTCACACTTAGGACATGGAGGTCTTTAGGTGAAACCTAGCAAATGACACCCCCAATCCCCCAAATAATTGTGTCGGTCCATGCGCCAAACACCCTGTATATGTCATGTAAGGTCTATGGGACATTGTAGCCTGAAAATAAACGTTTTACTATTTATTTCTTTTTAGTATTTGACATATCTCGGGACCCTGGGGTCCCGGACCTTTGGATTGCGCACGAGGGGCCGAAGCCAACTCGCAGAGGCCCCTTATACAATTTTAAATGACGACAAGGCACCAGCCGACGATTATCCCTGTATGCACTATGCAAGTGCACCCAAGGACAACTAAAACTAGATTTAAACAGAGATCAATGCTTGAGTGACGTTCTGTAATACGGGCACTGACCTCTATTGTACAAGTACGCTGGACTAAAGATACTAGAGGAAATGACAGTTGATTTTTGTGCCGATTTGAAGCGCTACCTCGAGGGCCTCGGGAACTAAAATTGACATGTACCCATCGATGACGCATGTACCCTGTTAAACCTTTAGTGCATGAATTATCTAGGAAAGCAGAAAAAATATATTTTGTTGTTTTATGGTGTTTTATTTGGGGTAATAGAGAATACAAAGTGTAAAAAAAATATATACTTTGATTACTTTGGAAAATAATTTTCGAAAAAATGGCTTAGTATGCATTAACGACTGTATGCAAATGCCATTTGCGGATGCAAATGTAATAATTTTACGAAATCATAACATTTGAGGGCTTTGTGAACTTATGGAGGTGGAAAGCGATAAACGCAACGAGAGAGATGGATGCTCGATAGTTTCCTCTGTCTCTGTCTCGCTGAGCTGCGATTGGCTCCCGTGGGCTGGGTATGGATTTAATCGTGATACAGGCGGGAGATTAGAAATCATGCAAACGATTACCGATTACGATATACGATTAACGATTACAATTAGTATGTAATTCAAAGTTCCAAACTTCATAACTCAAAAAGTTCTTAAATTGACGTCATTCAAATAAAAATTAACTGTTGTCAGATATGTATTTTCAGTAGCTAAAACAAATTAGCAAATAAGTTTCTAATTTAAAAGATAAAATTTATGTGTAATTTAACTAATAATTAAATAATTTTAACGACGGCGTTCTAAACATGACATGGCTGAAATTTTTTCGTTAACGCAGTCCGATAATATATTTTGTAGATACAAAATATATTATCGGACTGCGTTAACGAAAAAATTTCGGCCAAAGCAAATTTTGATTGATAAGCATGTCTTGTTTCCTCACAGTGATACTTAGGGACTTCTATTTATTTTGATTCCTTTTTAGTGTTCCGTATCTCAAAAGAATAAAACGGAACCCTTAAAGGATCACTCGTGTGTCTGTCTGTCTGTCTGTCCGTCTGTCACAGCCAATTTGCTCTGAATCTAATGGACCGATTAAGTTGAAATTTGGTACTCATATGTATTTCTGAGACCCAAACACGTACGGTTACAGTAAATAAATAAATTTTGAATATGGGGTCCCTTTTAGGGGGCAAATAAGAAAGTTTTGCAAACTGTACCATGTGACATATCGAACAAAAGGGCTTATTAAGAGTCTCAAATATATATTTTTTTATAATTTAAAAATAAATCATTTTACAGTTATTTAAGAGAATAGATGAAAATTGACCATCCCCTCCTTATCTCCAAAACTACTGAGCCTAAAATTTTGAAAAAAATACAGAAACTAGTTCTATACCAGTAGATTACAGGAAAATCTCTAAGAAGTTTGTGGTCTTAAAATAACATGTTAAATCTCTCAATATTGTGAGTACAAACTTACATTTACTGTTGGAATGTATGGAAGAACATGTTTTTCAACTATAATCTAATTTTGTTCTTGGGATATTTAATTTAATACAATAAGTTCCTACAAAGCGAACAATCCTTCAATATATTATTAAGTAACTATAGAATTCGTTTTATTAGTTTTGATAGTCTATACTCTATAACAATTTCAGATCAAATAAAAAAAAACCGTAACTCACGGTCGATAAAGTCCATAAAAGTATTTTTTTTATCTCAGCTGTGTCCCATCTCTAATATTAGTTCCATGGGCCCTCACATTGCTTTCAGCGCCAAAATGGCGAAAATCAAATGTCTTCATTTTGTCATCGCTAATATGAAGTCCAGCGGGCCTTAAACCGCATTCAAGAGCTGTCAGTGTCAATGTGTCATCATCTTCATTGACACAACACAGCTCTTGAACGCGGTTTAGATTGTTTAGATGAACGCTGATGGCGTTCAGGTTCAATGTCTAAATTCGCCCCTTTTAGTTAAGCCTGTGAACCTGGGGCCCGTGGCTAAGTACCTAATAACGGCTGCATGGATCGATCAATGAGGTTAAGCTACGCTTCGGGTCGGGCTGGGTCGCTACGGGCCATTGAGGTGTAACATATATATCAATGCTACGGGCAGTCAGAAACACAAAAGTCTGACAACCAGATAGACAGTCGCTCCATGTAAAAGCCGACAAGTGTTAGTTTGTTTTTATATATTATAGTAGCTGCGCCACGCGGTTTCACCCGCGTAGACCGGGATAAAAAGTAGCCTAGGTATGTGTTAATCCAGGGTATAAAATATCTACATAATATATAGAATAATAATAAGTATAATAATAGCCCTCTTCCTGTATCCTATTTTGCTGTGCCCGACAGGGTCCACAATGATCTATATAAAATAATGTGTAATTTATAATGTACCTACCACCTATGCTAACATTGTGGAATGCAAATAAATATATTGAGTATTGAGTACATACCAAATTTCATCCAAATCGGTCCAGCCGTTTGAGCGTGAAGAAATAACAAACATACAAACACACCCCCACACACACACCCTCACAAACTTTCACCTTTATACTATTAGTGCGATATTATGTTGAGTTTCATTAGAAAAACTCCCCTTATTGTTTATTTAGCCTGTGAACCATATTTCGTACCTCAGTTAACACTAAACTAATGATATTCATACTAAAATGTTGATCAGTATTTTACTAAGAAATAAATTTTCAGTATTTTTCACACCCTCATAAGCTATATAAATACAGTTTTACGGAATCCATCTTAACACACACACATACTCGTACATGCACATAATGCCATTCATTATTATTTGTTTATCTGTTCAAATAATATATTTGCGAAATAACACCTGTCGCATTTGAAGGTCAATCGTATTCGTATGGCAGTAAATTATAGATAAATGTATTTGTGATTTTACAAGTAAAGGAAAAAGTCCGAAAATTGTAATTTAACCACACAAAAAAAATATTAATTATTTTTAGGGAATACCAAAATACCTACGCTAACTTCTTCCAGTTTGAAGGGTAGCCCTATTCCTAAAAGACGGCAACTATAGTGAAATATTCGCCAGAAATAATAAGATCCCTTTCCATGTAGCAGTTACTCAGAACTATCTTTTACGCGATCACGTTGGCACTATAACTCATCTCTTCCGGAGCCTCGTTTAGTAGTGCGATCACGGGAGCAGTACAGCATCGTTCCAACATGATTCAATTGTTCATTTGTTATCCTGATCGAAAATGTTTGAAAATCTGCTCTTTTTTGTGTAAATTAGGAACTTTTTTTACCGGGTTTGTGGTCTCAAAGACGCAATGCTACCTACTGCTGAATCTGGGCACTCCTGGGTGTAAAGGAAGTCTCAACGTAACGGAAGACGTAGCGTTGAAAGGCCTCCCGCAAGGTGGGCCGATAACTTGGTGAAGGCCGCAGGAACCCGTTCGATGCGAGAAGCATCTATGTACTTTTGGCTGAAATGATGATGAAATATGGAATATGGGTCCATTAATTGTTTGTAAAAGAATTCACGATAGTTACAGGGAAGAATTTCGTATTGATATTCCTCCGTGAATGACTTCTATCGAGAATGGACGTGTATCATTCGCGCCCTCGTGCTCTAGTTTAGAGTAATTCGCTGGCGCATCACAATAACACAGTTGTTGATGCGTTGCAAAATCTGTTTATCAAGGCCGCCACGATGACCCAGTTATTTTATAGTGTAAACAGTGAAGTTAAATAATTGTGAAGGTGAAGTAAGGCAAAGGCCTCATTTACGGAGACGCGGGGCGTCGCGCGGCGCGGTGCGCGGGGCGGGCTGTGCGCTGTCAAGTGTAAGAAATCTTAATCGCTTCTCCGTAAACGCTCTCATAGAACGCCCTATTTTTGAATTTAGTGCGGGCCGCGCCGCGCACTGCGCCGCTCGACGCCCCGCGTCTCCGTAAATGAGGCCTTAGGCTTAGGTGATCTCCAACTCATGTGAGTTAAGAATTTGTTTAAATGCAATAAACATTTTATTTTTTTACATTACAATGTCGCCAAGAAAAGTAAAAAAAACCGGTCAAGAGCGAGTTGGACTCGTGCACCGAGGGTTCCGTACCATCATTTACATGTAATTTTTGTTGATGATTTCTGAAAAACTGTGCTGTTTAGAGACATCGTTTTATTTTTCCTGTAATATATACATAAACTTCTATCACATAGAATAATTTCAGATTTTTCTCTATGCAAAGTTCGGAGATTATAGGGTGGAACGGGTTTTTTTTTACATTTTTCATCAAAAGTCGATAACTATGCCGCCTAAAAAAAGAAAAAAAATGTTTGAGAATAGGCAAACAGCGCTCTTTCATATATCATTATACCCCACATGCCCTAGTAGTCCCCCTTCGAATTTTTAAGACCCCTTTCAGTACCCGTTGCAAAGAAAAAAAAAATTTCTTATTTGCAAAATAGTTGGGCAAACGTCATCTACCAAGTTGATAGCATTAGTAGTTCTTGAGATATCCAGCTGTGACAGATGGACAGACATACTGAATCGCACCATAAGGGTTTCTTTTTACCATTTTGGTACGGAATCCTAAAAAGATACTGTTTTGAGATGTTTTGAGTCACAAGAAAGTGAAAGCAACTTCTAGACACCCTTCAACTGCCAGGGATATTGCACATGCAAACTATATTATTGCATCATGTCTAGCTCATTTAATTTAAGCAATAAATGCTGCATTTCTCGGCATCCTTGTTTAATTTCTAAGAAAGCTGTGAATAAAAAATATCAGATTACGGAACAAACCAGGGCCCCAAGTCTGCTATTTTTTACATTCCAACACGATCCCATTGTCACTGCATTGTCATTTTGCTAAAACTTTAGATGGGTTACCAAACTTGTCAAAATCAACAATTATGAAATCAATGATAGACCATTCTGACACTATTGTAATAGCAGACTTGAGGCCCAGATAGTGCAAATGCGCATAAAATTGAGGCAACTCAAACTACACAGTGCGCGGTACGGAAATAATATCGCAGGCTCCAACTGGTTCTTTCTTTAATCTATGGATATAACCATACACTTATGAAAATAGGAGGACTCTGCTCCACGCATATGGAAAGTGAAGCACAGTAAGTAGACAGACACAGACCTTTTGTACAAACAAGCCTCACGCACACATTTACATCATAGTATGCCGACCGGCTGCCATTACGTGACACGAGCGACGGCGTCTTTGCAGGTAGGTACTCAAATCACGCACACATAGATCGGTACGGTGTTTCACTTTCGATATGCGTGGCGCGGAGTCCTGCTTTTTTATACGTCTATGCGAGGAATGTTCTTTCCATCTGTAATTTTCTCTACAAGCAACAGTAGACTCGAAAACTTTCCGTGGTTTCTGTATTTCCTATTTAGGTACCTGGTGAATGAAAATTCAATATCAATTTTTCTATTCTTTCATTTATTTGCAAATTCATTCGGGTGCGTCTCATATCATATAAACACAGTTGGTATATTTTCATTTCAATAACGTTCACAAGATATAATAAACGTGAGATATACCAGCTGTTGTTATAATTTCTTTACATATAACGTGTATATACTCTAAAACTTACTTAGTGTAACGTTATTGGATATAACGTTTATTTAATCGAAAATCATTAGGTCTATCATTTAAAATATTTATTGATACCATCATTATCATTTGGGTTAGGTTAGAACAGTGACCATTACACCTATTGTTGGTGAATCATTTGGGTTAGGTTAGGATAAGTGACCATTACCTCTATTGTTGGTGAATCATTTGGGCTAGGTTAGGTTAGAACAGTGACCATTTACGCGCGAAGGCGAGCGAGCGAAGCGAGCGTGCCGCTGGAGCGGCCGCCGAGCGCCAGATCCCCTCTATTGTTTTTGAATCATTTGGGTTAGGTTAGAACAGTGACAATTATCTCTATTGTTGGTGAATCATTTGGGTTAGGTTAGGTTAGAACAGTGACCATTAACGCGCGAAGGCGAGCGAGCGAAGCGAGTGTGCCGCGGCAGCGGCCGCCGAGCCCCCAGATCCCCTCTATTGTTGGTTAATATTAGGTTAGAACAGTAACCATTACCTCTATTGTTGGTGAATCATTTGGGTTAGGTTAGGTTAGAACAGTGACCATTAACGCGCGAAGGCGAGCGAGCGAAGCGAGCGTGCCGCGGCAGCAGCCGCTGAACACCAGATCCTCTTTATTGTTGTTGAAATGGTTCAACAACAATAAACAGGCAGACAGGACAGTAGAGAGGTCAGTTGACTGTTCAGAAAACGGTGGTGATGGTGATTGCGTTGTTATTATGTTGGTGGCAAACTCTGTGCGACGTCAACCTCGACTCAGCATTAGAAAACGACGGGGCCAATTAAGACTATCAATAGAGCGACGGTACACTGCGTTCTTACATCTCAAGGCATATAAAATTCAGATCGTGCAGTCACTAAATGAATCTGATTATATTTTGACTGACGACTGAATTTTGCTAACACAATGTTGAAGAGATTTGTCAGATTACGAGAACATGTTTTTCAGTGACGATTCCATCTAGAAGTGTATGTGAATCGACAAAATTCTGGGGTGAGACTAATCCAGCAGTGCTTCACCAACGATCACTGCATAGCCAAAAGTGATCGTATGGGTGGCTATGACGACAAAATGCATCATTGGACATTATTTTTTCGAGGACACCAGAGGCAGAACAGTAACTGTTACTTTGGCGCGTTATACTTGATCCGCAAACTTCCCCAGCTTCAAGAAAGCTTTCATTACAACACTTGGCACACAAACACACACACACACACTTGACACTTGACTTAGTTTCAGCAAAATGGAGCCACGTCCCATACAACTAACATCTCGATGGAAATGCTACACGAATTACCTGGAAAAGTTTGTAGTGGGTTATTCTATAATAATAGTAAGAGAGAGATATATTGTTTCGAGAAGGGGTGACATTTCATGGCCCTAGACCTTACTCCATGCGACTTTTTTGTTTGGGGTTACCTTAAGTCAAATGTGTACGGTAATGCCTCACAAAATTAAGCCGAGTTGAGTACAAAACATTACAGAAAAAATTGCGTCGATTACCAAACCTCTCTTTCAGAAAGTTTTCAGAAACCTACATCTGAGATTCGACGAATGTTGTCAGCGCATCGGACGTCACCACAACGACGTTATTTAAAAAAATAAAAATATGTTTCTTTGCAAATTAATTCTTACCAATAAACAATTTTAAAACAACCGTTTTCTTTTGCATTGCAACTTGAAATAATTTGGTCTTTATGAGACACCCGGTACTATTAAAGATTTTATTTTTACAGCGGCAAGTCCACACGTATGTTATGTCTGACTAACAGAGCCCAATACCTACTAGCCACATTAATATAAATATTGGTGAAGTGATGCGGTATATTTAAAAGTGCGGGGATATTGTATAACGGTGCAATGAGGAAAGATCGAAGGCGTTTCACAGCCCAGTCACACGAGAAGAATTAGATGCACTGTAGGTACTTACCAGAATCAGCAGTCACAGTGTCCTTGTAGTCTCATTCAGGATGGAGAAACACATTCACAAGCGTTATTCAAAGCGGAGTAGCGGATTTATAGGACCGCGTGTCACCATTTTACATGCAGGGAGCGGCTAGCGGAGCGAGCGGAACGGGCAATTGCGAAACGAGCGTTTCTTCTCCAGCAATCACATAAGGAATAATAATATTGTTACCTGGAGTCGACTTCGTGTCAGACAATATACGCAGCGAGGCGAAAGAAGTGGATGCAGAGGACGTGCGTCTTCTTCAAAGACTCTCAAGTTATGTTGCGGAGACGGGCATACAGTGCGGCGAAGAAATTGTTCGCGCATTAAATCGTGAACCGTTCCAATCCGTTCATACACTGAACTAACTGGACCAATCCTTTTAACCAACCGAACCAACTGGAAGCGCAAGATTAACCCGAACTTCACTCGCTGATTGGGTGAATAATTGACGCGACCACATATCCTGCAGTAGTCCTACCACAAACGGGGGATTGTCCTTGGTTGCACTTTCATTTACTGAAATAAGACACCAACCCACGATTATCCCTAGGGATAATCGTGGGTTGGTGTCTTATTTCACTGTAAGCGTATAAGGGGCCTCTGCAAGTTGGCTTCGGACCCTCGTACGCCTTCCAAAGGTCAGACTCAGGTTCTCAAAATATTTCAATGACAATACAAATTAACCCAATATAAGTCTGTGAAATTAACTCACTATGCTACACAAAGTTTTAAACCGCCCTGTGCCAAAATGCCGATATTATGAAAATCTTAAAATAACAGCATTATCAAGTCCACAAATCACATAACGCCAGTTCTATCAAAGAAATAGTTCTAGCAAAGATGCAATATTATATGAACTTATTGATAGCACTAATTACCTGTTTCTACCTCGTTATCTCATTGATAACCTTTTATGATATAATTTATTTGCAGAATCGATACGGACAAGAAGTTGTTATTATTAGAAATGAAAGCTGATTTAAATATCGCTGGTGATCTGAAAATCACATTTACTAAGAAGAACAAGGTATATAATGGAGCTTATACAGCCTTTGCAAGTAAGTAGAACAATCTTATTTTTTTTCAGAAGTAACATGAATTTCAGCCTACAATCAAGAAAAATACAATATACTAAAGCAAAGAGAAGGCGAGGACAAAAATTTTTAGTCATCAATCTAAAAAACCTATCAAGTGGTAACAAACCAGAATAAGCTGGCCTCTTCTTCTATTGAACTTCATACTACATTAAGCCAGCTCAAGGTTAAAGTAATTTTTAAACCGATGTGCGGTCGAATGTATGATGCGGTTCTATTCAATTTGCTGGCCAAAAAGGAGTGTAATGTTTTCAGGGTTCATGTATGTACGTGTTTCTTTATTCCACCATAACTTTGAAATGCCTGAACAGATTTGGATTACCAGATATCATTAGAATCTTTACATCATCCCTAGTGAGATTGGCTATACAATTTTATGAAAAAATTCAATATGGCGTGAGCATGTCTCCATTTTCAAATGTGAAAAAAAATGGCTCCACTGTACTATCACACCCGCGCGTCCGAAACTTCACATTGGTGAATCATTTGGGTTGGGTTAGAATAGTGACCATTACCTCTATTGCTGGTGAATCATTTGGGTTAGGTTAGGTTAGGTTAGAACAGTGACCCTTAACGCGCGACGGCGAGCGAGCGCCATATCCCCTCTATTTTTGGTGAATCATTTGGGTTAGATGAGGCGGTGAATGTCTCGTATATTAGACGATGAAAGCCTCAGGGTCATTGACCTTGATTTCAAGGTCAATATGGTACTCGTACTGTCAATTTTTTTTTTCGGCGTTTATTTTGTTCCAAGAACAGTTTATATGGGAAAATAAAATTGTTGTGTTTACTATCTTCCTCGCAATTTTTCTATATTTTCTCACCGTTTGAACCTTCCCTGGACTACGACAAACATTTCAAAACCAGAATCAGCTAAATCGGGCTCGCCGTTCTCGAGTTTTAGCGAGACAAACGAACATCAATTGATTTTTATATAAATATATCTTAGATTATGAATTAATATAGATAATTATAGATAGATAGATAACATAGTCGTCGTACGGAAACCAAAGCAGCTATTCCAAACGCTTAATATTGTAAATAAATTCTCATTCCATATAACGCGGCGCTCTTCACGTGCAATTTCTTGTTCTTCTTCAGTCCTTTCATTCGCAATGTTTCGAATCCTAGTTGAATTACGACTTTGTCGGGAAAGATTTGATCGTCTTGGTCGCGGCATGGTATTGTTAATTTAATAATAGTTAATTTTCAACCATACTTAACCATAGACAAAGTTACATGCTGCTCTGCTGTGTATGAGACAACATTACGTTATGCTGTCAGTTGCGTTTTGTTATTCCATGTCAGTTGCGTTTTGTTATACCATTTTTAACAAATGAACGGCTAGACTGATGTTTTCGATAAAAAAAATAATTACATTTTTGGATAAAAAGTATTCTATGGCCTTCTCTTGGTTCTAAGCTACCTCACCACCAAATTTCAGCCAAATCGGTTCAGCCGTTCTTGAGTTATAAAAAGTGTAACTAACACTTTTTATAACTCAAGAACGGCTTTCTTTTATAAGTATTTATAGATGTATGTTATGTTTATAAAAATTAGTTACTTTAAAATTACATCAATCGTTTATTATATTAACTGATCATTATATAAAATAAAATTATAGATTCAGTTGTTATTCCTTGTAGACCGAGAGGTGACAGGATTTTTCATAACGATCATGGATACGGTTAGATTTACTTCGATGGGTTGTAGAGTAGTCCCCTAATGCGAATGACGTCGCACGGTGGGCTGAAAATCAGCTTTCATAGACTTAGGGATTTCTATCTGCAAGTGCCTGATTTTTTGCCGGATATCGCTTCTATTAGTTGTTACTGTATTCAAAAATGACACCCGAGGTAATTCTGCACAAAAACGAAGGAATTATAATTTTTTTACGAAAAATTCGTATGAAGCTAGTATGAAAAAGTTAATTATCTCGCAAACAGCAAGGAAAACCGTAATATCCTTACAGGTGGTTATACTACTAATTATTTATGATTTTTTGACATATGTCATATAACGGTTATCGCTGCTATTTTTTTTTTAAAAATCGTCAAAATATTTTTATTTATTTTTACACATGAAACGGTTCCTTTTAGTGACTTAATTAAGAACATTGTTAATTATAAATAATTTTATTAACCCAAATATTAAGACTATATAAAACAAGAAAAATATTTAAAAAAATAGAAAAAATGAAATCAAATATTAAACATTTTCCTTATCACTGTCGTTGTCGGACTCCAATTCTGAGTCAGAATCCAGATTGGATATATCTAAAAACTCGAACTCACTTTCCTGAAACTGAATTAATTCGAGAGTTTCAGCAAAAAAGCTCTGCTTTCTTTTGGCATCTAACTTAGGCCTTTGTGCACTTAGGAAAGGATCCGAAGAAACAATAAGCATATTTAAGATATCTTGATTACAATCTTGCCTGCTTCTTTTCCGCGAATGATGTTCCCGGAACCTCCTAAAATCTTTGTTTCGAGACTCTGAGGCTTCTTCCGAGAGAGTCCCAATCGGCACAATATCATTTTTCTCGATTATGTCAGCCCCGTGTATTAGTAATTTATGTACGGTTGACGACATGTAGTACCAGTCGTACAATTCCACGTACTTTTCTGCTGTTTTGCGGGCAAAATCTTTAAATTTTATTACGTCGATCTTCTCGCCAGATGTTATCGCTTGCAAAATCACAGCAAATCTTTTAATAAGATCTTCGTCCAACCCGGTAATAGCTGCAGTTTTATTGGGAAACTCGAAAAACTTTCTTGCGGTATTCCCGTCATTGGTAGTTCCCGAGCCTTGTTTTACAATATCAATCAACAGATTGAGCTGATCTTTGAATTTATTTTGAATAGATTGTTTTCTGTTCTGCAACATTTCTTTGTCCTCATTACTTCTCGCTGCCCACCGTTTGAAGTCGAGCCTGTACGCAATATGTAACAGACATTCCATACAATTAATACGTGCGTGTAGGGATGACAAGCCAAATTCGTATATGTCAGCACACACAGTCTTTGATGTTACAACATCTAAGCGGTTCATTTCCGTAGGTTTTGCTAAGGACAGGTAGCACGATGCATTTGATCTGGCCTCAGAAAGGTACGTGCAGACTTTGGCGTCGATCATTGTCATCATTAGTTGATGAGTCACCATGTTATTATTAATGCACTCTGTGGGGTTAAGGTCCTCAATTTCATCATCCATTTGTCTTTTGAAACCAATGACAACTGCTTCGCTCTCCTTTACAAAAGTAAACTGAACTGGATGACAATACAAAGTTGAGCATAGTTTTGGGTTCGTCCATACAGTATTATCACCATCTGTCAGTTTTAGTGGCACCAAGGAGGTCATGAAAATGCTTGCATCATCTTGCTCACCCTCCATTTTCTGCTTGTATCGGCTTTGGTTGGAAGCACCATGTATTGTCGTCCAGTTCAGTTTACTTTTGTAAAGGAGAGCGAAGCAGTTGTCATTGGTTTCAAAAGACAAATGGATGATGAAATTGAGGACCTTAACCCCACAGAGTGCATTAATAATAACATGGTGACTCATCAACTAATGATGACAATGATCGACGCCAAAGTCTGCACGTACCTTTCTGAGGCCAGATCAAATGCATCGTGCTACCTGTCCTTAGCAAAACCTACGGAAATGAACCGCTTAGATGTTGTAACATCAAAGACTGTGTGTGCTGACATATACGAATTTGGCTTGTCATCCCTACACGCACGTATTAATTGTATGGAATGTCTGTTACATATTGCGTACAGGCTCGACTTCAAACGGTGGGCAGCGAGAAGTAATGAGGACAAAGAAATGTTGCAGAACAGAAAACAATCTATTCAAAATAAATTCAAAGATCAGCTCAATCTGTTGATTGATATTGTAAAACAAGGCTCGGGAACTACCAATGACGGGAATACCGCAAGAAAGTTTTTCGAGTTTCCCAATAAAACTGCAGCTATTACCGGGTTGGACGAAGATCTTATTAAAAGATTTGCTGTGATTTTGCAAGCGATAACATCTGGCGAGAAGATCGACGTAATAAAATTTAAAGATTTTGCCCGCAAAACAGCAGAAAAGTACGTGGAATTGTACGACTGGTACTACATGTCGTCAACCGTACATAAATTACTAATACACGGGGCTGACATAATCGAGAAAAATGATATTGTGCCGATTGGGACTCTCTCGGAAGAAGCCTCAGAGTCTCGAAACAAAGATTTTAGGAGGTTCCGGGAACATCATTCGCGGAAAAGAAGCAGGCAAGATTGTAATCAAGATATCTTAAATATGCTTATTGTTTCTTCGGATCCTTTCCTAAGTGCACAAAGGCCTAAGTTAGATGCCAAAAGAAAGCAGAGCTTTTTTGCTGAAACTCTCGAATTAATTCAGTTTCAGGAAAGTGAGTTCGAGTTTTTAGATATATCCAATCTGGATTCTGACTCAGAATTGGAGTCCGACAACGACAGTGATAAGGAAAATGTTTAATATTTGATTTCATTTTTTCTATTTTTTTAAATATTTTTCTTGTTTTATATAGTCTTAATATTTGGGTTAATAAAATTATTTATAATTAACAATGTTCTTAATTAAGTCACTAAAAGGAACCGTTTCATACGTAAAAATAAGTAAAAATATTTTGACGATTTTTAAAAAAAAAAATTAGCAGCGAAAACCGTTATATGACATATGTCAAAAAATCATAAATAATTAGTACTATAACCACCTGTAAGGATATTACGGTTTTCCTTGCTGTTTGCGAGATAATTAACTTTTTTATACTAGCTTCATACAAATTTTTCGTAAAAAAATTATAATTCCTTCGTTTTTGTCCAGAATTAACTCCGGTGTCATTTTTGAATATAGTAACAACTAATAGAAGCAATATCCAGGAAAAAATCCGGCACTTGCAGATAGAAATCCCTAAGTCTATGAAAGCCGATTTTCAGCCCACTGTGCGTCGGTCTGCCTGCTCTGAGTGGTTGCAACTTCGAGTTATAGCGCTTACAAGAGGCGTCATTGTTGCGAAAAAAAAACGATCAGAGAAATGGTCAGTTTTGGTACACATTGAAAGTATGGCGTCTCCGCAGATGAAACAAGTTGGTCTGCCGGCTCTGAGTGGTTGCATTTCAGAGCTATGATGCGCGCAACATTGTTGGAAAAAAAAAACGATAAGAGAAATGGTCAGTTTTATTACCCATTCGAAGTATGGTGTCTCCACAGGTGAAACGAGTTGATCTGCCGGCTCTCAGTGGTTGTATTTCAGAGCAATCGTTGTGTATGCAAGACGCTTATTTGTGGAGAAAGCCTAAAAAATACATCGAAAAAGGGGACAATAGGCGAATTTTTCAAGTGCACGCCGGCCTGTGTCGTACCCCCACCTTACACCTGCGCCAAGCAACACCCGCTGAGCGACCGGCCCCCCTGTAAAGGAATAGGGAAAAAGCTAGAGGTGTCAAGAGGTGTCAATAAGAGAAATGGTCAGTTTTAGTTCCTATTCAAAGTATGGTGTTTCCACAGGTGAAACCAGTTGGTCTGCCGGCTCTTAGTCGTTGTATTTCAGAGCATTGTTATACGCAAAGCGCTTAGTTATAGAAAAATTCAACTTAACGGTATCAATGAAATAAAGAATGTAATCGATCAAATCCAATTATTTAATAATTCAACTTATTACTGTAGGTAAATCACAGATTAATAATTTTGTAGATTATAGCTAAGACTTAGAGTTAAATATTTACTTATTTCTAACATTCTATATTTTTTGAGTTGTTTCATTAGCTATATTCTACAAAATTATTAATCTGTGATTTACCCAAAGTAATAAGTTGAATTGTTAAAAATTGGATTTGTTCGATTTCATTCAGGCCTGACCTGAGGCGTGATTTTAGAAATTATGTCTAACTATCGGGTGATTGCAAGCAAAGCCGCGAGCAACAGCTAACAATATATATATATATATATATATATATATATTTGAAATGTACTAATTAAGCCCTTTCATTTGATACAAAACACGGCATCATTAAAAAATCTTTTTGTTTTAGTTCATGACTTTATGTCCGCTAGAGGGCGCCATATTCAACTTAATGTGACGTCACATAGCCTATAACTAGCGGACAATCAAGACGCTTCCAAGAATACCTCATTTGTCAAAATATGACAAGCAATTTAGAAGTTATGAGGGAACATATGAACATACATACATACATACTTACATACATACATACTGGTCAAAATCATAACCCTCCTATTTGCTTCGCCGTAGTCGGGTAAAAAGTGGCAGAATTTTCGAATGGGAAGTCGTATGCTCTTCTTAGTTCTTACCCCCCGTAATCCCCGAGTCACACGAAGCTATCATAAATAGCAAGATATGGCTAAGGAGAAGGTCATAATGAAATCCATCAGTAGGGTGTTGTATAATATTTATAATAGTTTTTATAAGTCATTGATCAAAGCAGACTTCGGCATGGTTCTCTCCATAGCCTTCAAGTTGTGAACGACGGTATCGTAGGCGGTCTCCACTATCTCGCGCAGCACTTTTTCAAGGTCTTCAGAAACCTTGTTGGTCTTATAATCTGGCTTCATATCTCTTGCGCTGCCTGAATCTGTTGGCAAACAAGAAATAACGTGTAACGTAAATATAAGTTAAGTTACCAATAAATTATCATTAAGTCAATGGGTCTTTATTATCACAACCAGCAACCCTACTAGGCAGTTTTAGGAAGACAGGTATTCCTTGAAGATAGTGGCTACTGGGTAGATACGACGTTTTCTTAAAGAAAAACTACTTTTGCATAAAATCGAATGCTTCCTTTCTATCTGTTTATTCGTAATTGGACCAACATGTATATTTTTTTATTATTTTTTTCTACGTACCGTTGTTCAAAGCGTTTTGTAGAACATCACCAATGTTCACGATTGGTTCTCCAATGATTTTGCAAGTGATGATTGCCGGACCTGTTTCGAAGTATTCTTCATCTCCTTTCTTTGTGATATTGTAGTCGTGTTGCGAGCTTACCAAAACAGCTGTTGAAAAGGTAAAGATTGATGATAGAAAAAAAATTATAAAAAACACGACTGCCCTGCTAAAAAACGAAGTACTATGTAAGAAACAAGTTGTATTCCCTGACTGATTAATAAAATTCTCTTTGCAGTCGGGGCCACATTTCTGTGAAACACTTTCTAATCTAAGAGGTCCCCCGACTGCAATGACAATTTTATTTATCTTCTATGGCAATGTGTAGGTACAATGCGTTTCAACTAAGAATAGGAAAGTCAATGACCTTTAACTGTCAACTGAAGCTAGAAATCTAAGGCTTGCAAAGTTTTGTAGTGCTATCCTTATCCATTTTAGTTCTGTTTTTGGAATTTGTTTTTGTTAAAATATGTCACTGACTTTGGAAATGTGTAAACGAGATGCTATTTTGTTAAATCTTCACAATATGGCGCAAGGTCATTCCTATTCTTAGTTGAAACGCACTGTACATAATATTGTCTGGCTCTGACATTGCAAAATACGTTTGTGTGGTATTTTTTGGATGTGTGGATATGACGATAGGATATGTATGCACAACAATATATTTCTATAATTTATTTTACACCCAACAAAAACATCAAAAAACGAAAAACGTGGCTTAAAACCATTTCATTTAATCGAAACAAGACAGATTTTTGTATTAAAAAAAAAAACAAAGGGAAATAGTTGGACAGCTTCGGTTCCAAAATAAGAAAGGCTTAGTCAGAAAATTTCTTTAAAACAAAATTTAAAAAAAAAGAAAAAATCGAATTCTGTAAAGAAAAATTCCAATAGAATCACAATTTTTGTTGGCCAATTTCACAATTGGATCAAAATTTTATGAAACGATATTGATGTCCTCCCTGTCACTGAGAGAGGGCCTGTGTCCCAGCAGTGGGAATATTATAGGGTGTGTATGTGTTTATGTGTGGATGATGTCGTTTATGTCAATAAATTATAATAAAGTTTTTTTTGGATTTACCAGGTTATGACCCCATGCCTGGTTAAACAAAGTAAGAACGTGAACCCTTATCTAACCGCTCCCGCCATAATCCGCTCGTCCAATAAGGTCGAGTCGAAGCTTCTAGAAGGTTCTAGAAGCTTCGAAACAAATGACGCGCAGCCTTGTCATTGACTTTTCAGAGTGAGACGTATATGTCAACAGTCAACTAGGCTGCGCACATTTTTTAGATACTTCTATTAGATTTACAAAATTAGGTCTTCGCCCCCGACTATTTATGTTAAATAGCTTTTTTTTTTGGGTAGAATAGACCCTTTTTAGCAATGATATATTACCTTTAGATGCGTTACCCGGGCTCAAAAATGGGAAATTAAATGAAGGGTAATTGCCCGGCGTGATATCAGTCACGCACGCGCGCCAGTGAACATGCAGCAGCTAGTGACGTAATTAAATAAGTATATTCATCTCTTTCTTACAACAGGTATCGGCATACGTAAAGACGTATGCCGATACCTGTAGCCTTTTCTTTGCGGCCAGTATATACTGGTATGTTGGTACATCATGGCTTACGCTGTTTTTGAAAGCACTGATGTTCGTGTATGACGCGTCTATCTATAATACGTCATTGCTTTTTAGTGTATTATTGAAAACAACAAAGTGCGCAACAAAATAAACGCCGAAAAAAAAAATTGACAGTACGAGTACCATATTGACCTTGAAATCAAGGTCAATGACCCTGAGGCTTTCATCGTCTAATATACGAGACATTCACCGCCTCATCTAACCCAAATGATTCACCAAAAATAGAGGGGATATGGCGCTCGCTCGCCGTCGCGCGTTAAGGGTCACTGTTCTAACCTAACCTAACCTAACCCAAATGATTCACCAGCAATAGAGGTAATGGTCACTATTCTAACCCAACCCAAATGATTCACCAATGTGAAGTTTCGGACGCGCGGGTGTGATAGTACAGTGGAGCCATTTTTTTTCACATTTGAAAATGGAGACATGCTCACGCCATATTGAATTTTTTCATAAAATTGTATAGCCAAGCTCACTAGGGATGATGTAAAGATTCTAATGATATCTGGTAATCCAAATCTGTTCAGGCATTTCAAAGTTATGGTGGAATAAAGAAACACGTACATACATGAACCCTGAAAACATTACACTCCTTTTTGGCCAGCAAATTGAATAGAACCGCATCATACATTCGACCGCACATCGGTTTAAAAATTACTTTAACCTTGAGCTGGCTTAATGTAGTATGAAGTTCAATAGAAGAAGAGGCCAGCTTATTCTGGTTTGTTACCACTTGATAGGTTTTTTAGATTGATGACTAAAAATTTTTGTCCTCGCCTTCTCTTTGCTTTAGTATATTGTATTTTTCTTGATTGTAGGCTGAAATTCATGTTACTTCTGAAAAAAAATAAGATTGTTCTACTTACTTGCAAAGGCTGTATAAGCTCCATTATATACCTTGTTCTTCTTAGTAAATGTGATTTTCAGATCACCAGCGATATTTAAATCAGCTTTCATTTCTAATAATAACAACTTCTTGTCCGTATCGATTCTGCAAATAAATTATATCATAAAAGGTTATCAATGAGATAACGAGGTAGAAACAGGTAATTAGTGCTATCAATAAGTTCATATAATATTGCATCTTTGCTAGAACTATTTCTGTGATAGAACTGGCGTTATGTGATTTGTGGACTTGATAATGCTGTTATTTTAAGATTTTCATAATATCGGCATTTTGGCACAGGGCGGTTTAAAACTTTGTGTAGCATAGTGAGTTAATTTCACAGACTTATATTGGGTTAATTTGTATTGTCATTGAAATATTTTGAGAACCTGAGTCTGACCTTTGGAAGGCGTACGAGGGTCCGAAGCCAACTTGCAGAGGCCCCTTATACGCTTACAGTGAAATAAGACACCAACCCACGATTATCCCTAGGGATAATCGTGGGTTGGTGTCTTATTTCAGTAAATGAAAGTGCAACCAAGGACAATCCCCCGTTTGTGGTAGGACTACTGCAGGATATGTGGTCGCGTCAATTATTCACCCAATCAGCGAGTGAAGTTCGGGTTAATCTTGCGCTTCCAGTTGGTTCGGTTGGTTAAAAGGATTGGTCCAGTTAGTTCAGTGTATGAACGGATTGGAACGGTTCACGATTTAATGCGCGAACAATTTCTTCGCCGCACTGTATGCCCGTCTCCGCAACATAACTTGAGAGTCTTTGAAGAAGACGCACGTCCTCTGCATCCACTTCTTTCGCCTCGCTGCGTATATTGTCTGACACGAAGTCGACTCCAGGTAACAATATTATTATTCCTTATGTGATTGCTGGAGAAGAAACGCTCGTTTCGCAATTGCCCGTTCCGCTCGCTCCGCTAGCCGCTCCCTGCATGTAAAATGGTGACACGCGGTCCTATAAATCCGCTACTCCGCTTTGAATAACGCTTGTGAATGTGTTTCTCCATCCTGAATGAGACTACAAGGACACTGTGACTGCTGATTCTGGTAAGTACCTACAGTGCATCTAATTCTTCTCGTGTGACTGGGCTGTGAAACGCCTTCGATCTTTCCTCATTGCACCGTTATACAATATCCCCGCACTTTTAAATATACCGCATCACTTCACCAATATTTATATTATTGTGGCTAGTAGGTATTGGGCTCTGTTAGTCAGACATAACATACGTGTGGACTTGCCGCTGTAAAAATAAAATCTTTAATAGTACCGGGTGTCTCATAAAGACCAAATTATTTCAAGTTGCAATGCAAAAGAAAACGGTTGTTTTAAAATTGTTTATTGGTAAGAATTAATTTGCAAAGAAACATTTTTTTATTTTTTTAAATAACGTCGTTGTGGTGACGTCCGATGCGCTGACAACATTCGTCGAATCTCAGATGTAGGTTTCTGAAAACTTTCTGAAAGAGAGGTTTGGTAATCGACGCAATTTTTTCTGTAATGTTTTGTACTCAACTCGGCTTAATTTTGTGAGGCATTACCGTACACATTTGACTTAAGGTAACCCCAAACAAAAAAGTCGCATGGAGTAAGGTCTAGGGCCATGAAATGTCACCCCTTCTCGAAACAATATATCTCTCTCTTACTATTATTATAGAATAACCCACTACAAACTTTTCCAGGTAATTCGTGTAGCATTTCCATCGAGATGTTAGTTGTATGGGACGTGGCTCCATTTTGCTGAAACTAAGTCAAGTGTCAAGTGTGTGTGTGTGTGTTTGTGTGCCAAGTGTTGTAATGAAAGCTTTCTTGAAGCTGGGGAAGTTTGCGGATCAAGTATAACGCGCCAAAGTAACAGTTACTGTTCTGCCTCTGGTGTCCTCGAAAAAATAATGTCCAATGATGCATTTTGTCGTCATAGCCACCCATACGATCACTTTTGGCTATGCAGTGATCGTTGGTGAAGCACTGCTGGATTAGTCTCACCCCAGAATTTTGTCGATTCACATACACTTCTAGATGGAATCGTCACTGAAAAACATGTTCTCGTAATCTGACAAATCTCTTCAACATTGTGTTAGCAAAATTCAGTCGTCAGTCAAAATATAATCAGATTCATTTAGTGACTGCACGATCTGAATTTTATATGCCTTGAGATGTAAGAACGCAGTGTACCGTCGCTCTATTGATAGTCTTAATTGGCCCCGTCGTTTTCTAATGCTGAGTCGAGGTTGACGTCGCACAGAGTTTGCCACCAACATAATAACAACGCAATCACCATCACCACCGTTTTCTGACGTTCTTGCAGCTCTAGGACGTCTAGATGCTTAATCTCCCACTTTTTCCGGAACTGTTAAGCCTCTGGATCCACGAGAGTATGTTTGCATTATTTGGCACCTTATTACTTAATAAGTCGACGAAGCACGCAGATTCAATGAGCGAACGACCGTTCTCGAAAAACGCGCGTACACAAAAAACGTGTTTGCTTTCCCGTGTACGCCATGATAGCAACTAAAATTTCTCCAACCACCTAACCACGCTCCCTTCCCAGTTTGCGGTATCGTACTGTCTCGTTCGCGCTTAAAATAGGTGGGCCTTATATGAGACATCCGGTTATACTTAACTTCCAAAAACAGATTGTTTTGACCACTTTTAAGTTTGAATACTAAGAAAATTCAAATTAAAACTGGATCAGCAGGAACAAAACATAACACTACATTTTGTTAATACTGTCTCAAATGTTTCCTCGTATATCTCAAAGACGGTATTAAGATGTTTCTGACCTTAGAAATCTTCACATTTTTAGTAATTCAAACCAAAAAGATTTCACTGGGAGAATTAACTGATGATAAATGATAAATGATAAATGATAAATGATTTATTTTCTGTAAGTAGGTTTGTACAAACACTTTTACACGTCAAACATATTTTTTTTTAAACTAGATGAGTTCGACGTTTCCTATCTGACTACTCTGAGAAGAAACGCCGAAACAAACTCAGAGGTCACAGTCTCTTTTAAAGTCCAGACATAATCTTGGTCAGATCATGTGAAGACCATGTAGATTGCAGTCAGAAATGGTCTTTTGATGAAAGAACCACACAGATTGAGTGGACCTGTCCAGTCAGTGCACGCATTTGTCAGTAATCGTGCAGCTCAACTCAAAACTTAAGGAGCTTAACGATTCGACGAACAATACCAAAGAAAAGACATTTGGGTAGGCCGCATAAATTACTCAAACTGTCAGACTATAACTAAAACTGAGAAAAGGATAAAATAAATAAAAAACAATGATCCACGTAGTCTTCACATTCACAATAATTAAAAATAGTATAACAAACAAAATATTCATGTCATTGTATAGAATATGTAAAAAATAATTTAAATCAACATTAATAGTGTAAATTTATTGGAGCAGCTCAAACCCAAGCCTTTTTGTCCTCAATATAGTCTTTGACAGTATAAAAGGCTTTCTGACAAAGTTTCCGCTTTATACAATTTTTGAATTTATTAAGGCTTAGTTCTTGAATGTGGCTAGGTAGTTTATTATAAAAACGTATACATTGGCAACTAAACGAACCACTTATTTTCTTCAGCCTGGTTGTAGGAACAACAAATTTGTGTTTGTTTCTAGTATTCACATTATGGACGTCACTGTATTTTTTAAACAAATTGATATTTTTATGAGCATACAAAAGATTTTCATAGATATACTGAGAAGGCACAGTCATTATATTAATTTCTTTAAATTTATCTCTGAGGGAGTGTCTGGGACTTAATTTGTAAATTGAACGAATAGCCCTTTTTTGTAAAACAAAAATTGTCTGAATATCGGCGGCATTTCCCCACAACAGAATACCGTACGACATCACACTATGAAAATAACTAAAGTAAACTAAACGGGCTGTCTCTAAACAAGTTAAATCACGAATTTTCCTAACGGCGTATGCTGCAGCGCTAAGCTTTTTCGACAATTTATCTATATGGGGGCCCCATTGAAGTTTGGCATCCAAAGTTATGCCCAAGAACACTGTGGTATCTTCGGGAATCAACTCTTCACGATGAGGTTAATAAGCATCTAGGTGCTCGCGAACAGGTGCTTATTGTCCTCATCGACTTTAGCAAAGCATTTGATACTTTGCGGTATAAAACACTGTTCAGTAGACTTGAACAAAGTGGTATACGGGGTCCTCTTTTGAAATGGTTTAAAAATTAACATAAAAATCGTCATACTGTAGTTCGTTTGGGCACTTGCCATAGTGATAAAATACCTACTAAAATGGGCACGGCCCAAGGTTCAATAATTGGCCCAACTGAGTACTTATTATACGTTAATGATAATATGTGTAATATTATTCCGGAGGACTCTGTATACCAGTTTGCTGATGACACTTGTTTGGTAACACATCATAAAGACGTAATTGAGGCTCAAACAGTAATGCAACGATTATTTGATGACCTGTGTAAGTGGGCACACGATGCAGGCCTGGTTATCAACGCCAGCAAAACAAAGATTATCCATATATACTCTCCTTATATGAAGGTTAGACATGCACCTAAGGTAACCGCGCATGACCACCAGTGCCTGCATCGCGGGCCTAGTGTACGCATGTGTGAGTGTCCTACGCTAGAGGCTGTCGACCAGCGTACCTATCTCGGCGTCATCATAGACAAACACTTCAATTGGGGACCACACATTGAAAGTGTAAGTAACAAACTTAGATCTATTAACGCCAAGTTGGCTATTCTTAAACATAAACTACCTTTCCACACTCTACGTAGGTATGCTGTATCTCGCTCTGGCGGATTCAGTCATAAGTTATGGGCTAACTAGTTACGGACGTTCCTACAAAACTTATGTAGATAAAATATATAGACTACAACTAAGTATAATCAAGACTATTGTGCCGAATTATATTAAACTTAAATATAAAGATGATGAGTATGGATTATTTAAATATTGTAAAATTGTGTCAGTCTTTGATAAATTCAGGTCGGCAATCATCTTGGATAAAGTTAATAATATTAGCTCCTTATCGTTAAACAGTAGACCAAAACAGTTACGTGATCTTGATTACTTGCCAACATATAAACTACCTACAACTGTAAATGTGTATGGCAAGAGAACGTGGGAATATATATTACCTGATACTCTAAATAAAATTCCTGAAAACGTGCAGTCAAATATTGTCTCTAGTACATATAAAAAATGTAAATCTACCTTAAAAAAATATTATATTACATCACATCTCAATTTTTTTAAAGTAAGTACCTAAGTACCTATGTTTTGTTATTATGTAAGTAATATGTTGCGAGCGTGCTCGGTACCTCCACCTTGTCACATAAACCTTTAAAGGTTTTTAGACAAGGTGTTATGTATTAAGTATCTAACTAAAGAAATTGTTTTTGAAAAATACATTTAAAAAAAAAAAAAAAACTGGTTTCTCTTACAAAATGAATGTACAGGTGTTCATGCAACCAGTTTAATATTTACTTTTCTAGTATAATTTTCACAGTAGTAGTTAGGCCAAAGGATTTGATAATCAAAAGGGAATATAATTTACTAAATGTTGCCAGTAGCACATAATTCTGCAACATTCATTATGATCATCATGTACAGTCCGATTTTACCCACTGCTGCAATAAGGTTACCACTATTTGCTTGTGTCAATCTCTAAAGCTCCAGTGCCAGTAGAATTTGTACAGTAATGTTAGTGCGTGTAGTAGTATTTTGGAAGTAACATTCTTTAATTGTTACAGGTAGGTATCAGCAGTGCATCATTCATAGTTGGTGCTGCTGATCACACGGTAGACGGAACACGGAAATGATGGATCAAACTCAGAAAATAGTTAGACTTCACTATAGTATTGCATTTTTATCTAATGCAGTAAATACACGAATACCTATGTAGTTTGGGCGCCAGCACTCAAATAATGATTTATAAACCTACGTAAGGAGGTAGGTTCAGAAGAATATAGAACATTATAATTTTGTGTATTTTATCTATGAGCCTAGTTGCCTGATAATAAAATGATGATTATTATTATTATAAGTAAAAGCCAAAAAACTCACTGGAAGTCTGACATCTGTTGTTTCTTCAATCCAGTGACATTGATGTTCTTGAACTCAAAGACCAGTCCCATAGTTGGGTCGACAACGATGTTTAATTTTGGGATGATCAAGGGGTCCAAACGTTTCATGCCGTGGTCTGGTAAGCCCTTGTGGGTCTTTTCCATAAAACTTGTCATGGCCACGTTCCAGCATTTAATGTCAGTTTTGTTGCATGGGTCGATAAACTTTACTGTAAAGAAATGTTTCTGTTAAAATAAACATTTCAATTCAATTCAATTCATTTATTCATTAAATATAAGCTTACAGTTTACACCAAATCGCTTATATCTATGCTAATTATTACACTAATATTAAATTACACTATTACTATTTGGTAGATATTCAAAACTTTGGTTTATTGTCAGAGCCTCTTTAGTGGTAAGGTGCAACCGTATCGGAGTAGGAAATAGACGATATCCATTTAGGATAACGATTACTGCACATTTTTGTCTTGTTTTGGAACATCAAAGCTTACTTAACCAACCAAGGTGAATGAAATGGCACATTCCTGCATAAGTCAATATTCTTTAAATAACGACTATTATTTATAATGAAAGCTCTACTTTTAACATGCACAGATGCATCAGGTAAACGATTGTCAATGTGGAATATAACGGTACATGGAACAAATAAAATAACATACATTGATACATACCTCCTTCCGAAAGGACACAACACGATAACGTAAGCGATAAGAAGCTTCTATAAACAGCCATGTTGCAAGAGTACTGACTAGGTAAACGCAAACTTGTCCGCGCCGAAAGAATCGACCGCACCGAACGAAACGAAGTTCTTTTCGTTGTTCCGGCGATAAGTCCGATTCGGCGCAGATAAGTGTGCGAGGTTCCATAGGATTTCATACAAGCAATTCGATTCATTCGGCTCCTTCACTTCTTTCGGCTCTGATAAGTGTGCGTTTACCTTAAATGAATTTATTTACTACGTAGAACCTTAAATCTATCTTTATAGCTTCTACTAATGCGATAGTTAAGTACAAAATATACTATTATAAACTACCCATCGTTTTGGTGGCCTCGGCGTCCGCAAAATTACCAGTATTAGTTCCTCGCCTCTGTCCACAGCACTGAAAAGTTGACCGGGAAAATTTTAACCCCACGTCTGGTTGACTCTGAAATGCCGTGCTTGACAGATGCGGTGAATGCCTGGAATGTGCCTTGCCCGGATACAGATCGGCCTGTGAACCCATCTTCCCAGAGGCAGTGGGATGAGCCGCTCTGCAGGTTGGTACGGAATAATCTTGTTTATACGTCCACCAATACTGCTGAGCGTGCCCGCCTGCTGGCTGTGGATGAGTGGGATCGGGCCTCTGGCTTTAGGCACTACCGTCACTCAACATAGGAACTATGCTGGGTGACACCACCTTCCAGCTCGCTACCTGTCCGTGTCTGCATCGCTGCCAATGCAGCGTAGGTGTCGACTGCGTCAAACATCATGGCCTATCCTGCAGTAAGAGTGCAGGCCGGATAGCACGGCACACCAGCATCAATGACATCATCCGTCGTGCTCTTGTCACCATTGGGATGCCAGCTGTTTTAGAACGCATTGGCTTGGCATGCAACGATGGGAAGAGACCAGACGGAATGACCATAATCCCTTGAAAAGTAGATAGGCCTTTTGTGTGGGATGCAACGTATGTTGACACCTTTGGGCCATCCCATCTTCCTAGCACGGTGGGCTATGCTGCGGCGGGTGCGAAAAACCTTAAACGTCGCAAATACTTCAATCTTATTGGGACTTGTATTGCGTTCGAGTCGTTTGGGGTTGAAAAACTACGGCTATGGGATCCGAGTGCCCTCTAGTTTTTCGGGACATCGCCAAGTGGTTGGCCAACTCTACATGTGATGAAATGGCATGGTGATAAAAGAATTAGCATTGTCATACAACGTGGCAATGCTGCCAGCCTTTTGGGCACTTTTCCTGTCGACAGCGTTGCGGATGAATTTTTTGATGCCCTATGATTATTTTCCCTCCTTTTTAAGGTTCCCTTGTCAACAAGGAACCCTTATAGTTTCGCTATGTCATGTCGGTCCGTCTGTCAGTCTGTCTGTCCGTCCGCAGCTTAGCTCAGAGACTCTTAGTACTACAAAGCTATAATTTAGCATGGATATACATATTATTCATCTCGCTAACAAAGTAGTAAAATAAAATCATGAAAAAAAATTTTTTAAGGTACCTTCGTACACGTAAAGTAGGGATGTTTTCTTTTCTCGTCTACGCCATGGTGGGGGGTGTTGTTGGATGGGTCTTTCAAAAAACGATTTAGGGATCCGTTTCTGTTAGATTCAAGTGTGCCCCCCCCACCAGCTAAACGGTTAGTTTTGGATGGGTGGAAAAATTCACGGTAGTATTAACAAATTTAAAAGGAAAACTATCACAGCTAAGTAAGCTTACACATACATTACACATTGTAAATTGTACATTTTGTCGATTTAAGTGAACACAAATGTATGAAACAGCTGATTTTTTTTTCGCGATTTCCAGGTTGGTCCCATAGGAAAAATTGTTCAAAATGATGAGTGCAATGACCCTTTTCAGGTTTAGTTTAAACAAAAACTATTGTTGTATAAACGCGACGAATTGAGAACCTCCTCTTTTTTTGAAGTTGGGTAAAAATAATAACCAAAATTAGGATCACTCAATAATATTCAGATTACAACTGTCATTGTTTGTTATTTGTGTGAAATGTCTTTAACACGCGGGTTTTTGTCCACCGCTTCGGAACGCGACGTCAACGAGACAGATGATGGCGCCGAAGTAGCGAAAGTACATTTACTGTGGCCGAATAATATCTCGTTTCTCGTTGACGTCCCGTTCTCGGTGCGGTAGACAAAAAGTGTTAGGGTGTCAATTCGCTTTGCAATGAAGAATTTCCCTGACTGTACATTGAATCATCGAATTTTTAATCTAACTTACCTACCATAGGCATGCAGGTACCTATATTACACGTGGATAAATTAGATAAAAAATTCAGAAGCGTATAAGTTTTAACACAAATCAATAAAACACTATCGAAAACGGGTCTTATCGCGATATTCTAAAAAAAAAGAAATTGTGAAGATCAAGTGAGGGTAGATGCACATACCCGCACTTTACAGAGACGTCGCTGAGCTGTCATCAGTCCTCCCGTGACCACGATCGCTGCAAGGCGGTCGAAACATCGGGAAACAAGTAGGTACCTGTTTACCTCGTTAAAAAGAATATCGCGATAAGACCCGTTTTCGATGGTGTTTTATAATGTGTACAAATCGCGAAAGTTAAAAAAGTTTAAAAATCAATAAAATAAAAATAGTTGAGGGTTCAATTAAATTGTGAAAAACCCCATACTTACCACTTCCGGAAACCACGGAAACAAAAAATGTTGAAACTAAAACAATCTTGAAAGAGCCCATTTTGATGAAGATAACAAGAATAGTAGACCCGTCGATCTGTTTATTGATGTATTAATGTATGTTCATGTTATTGAAGAGCTTCTTATATACCTGACTCTTATTGATCTTCCGCATAAAATACTGTATACACATCTGTGTTACTGTCTAGAAATGTCACATCTGTGTTAGCTTTAATTAATAAACATTAAAAAATTAAGCATGGTAAGTATTAAATTAAATAATACCTATTGCTTTATACAGCATGGAAAAAAATGTAACAATCGTCATCGTGTAATAGGGAATATTATTATGCATGTGATTCAAATAAGCGGCAAAATAATTATTTGATAGGCAAGGCAGCAAAGCTGTTTTTTGGCACGAGTACTTGCATTGAAACCTGAACAAGCGAAAGATTCTAGGATTGAACCACGAGCGAATCAAGTGGTTCAAATATGGAATCCTGAGCGTAGCGAAGGTTTCAAAGGTACGAGACGTAGAATAACTTTGCTGCCGAGCGAAACACAATTTTTACCTCACTACAGCGACAAAAATACTAGGTGCAAGAAAAACACCTTATATGTATAATACATATATTAAACTAGTGTTTATTTATTTAAAAATCTAACCACTTCTCAAAGTGGGGACTTATCGCCACAATTGTGGTGTGCCCAGCGCTGGGTTGCGACAGTCGCGCTCTCCATGCCGCCATGAGATCCCGCCGGAGCTCTGTCCGTCGTACCGTGATTTCTCGCGGCAGCGGAGTTACGCCCCGGCGCTTCGCCTCCTCGCGCCACTCCCACACGTGCGCGAGGACCTTTGCCTCCAGATCCCACGGTGAACCCGCGACCCCTGGACCCGGACCTGTCCAGAGACCAGAATAGCAATGCATGATCTACCCGAAACCGAAACTACATATTTTCAATTTTCACTAAAATTATTGTAAAATATTTTATTTAATTCTAAGACCGAAAGAGTGTCACTCTTCTGCGAAAAACCATTCAGAAAAAGACGACATTTGCTGAACGCCATCTATCGGATACAGTGGTTAAACTCGAAGCTCGCTCTGCGTACAATAAATAAAAGTGAAACCCAGATTGATTTAATAGTTGTTATGATTAGGTAATCGTATTATATTATATTACAAAAACTAAAAAAAAAAGAATTTTACGATTTTTTAAAACAATATTATGGGATTTGAACTCGCACCATGTAGTGCGGTAAACGGTCGCCTGACCTTACCGCTGAATTCTCCGTTGACATATTGATGAATAGCTGTTCCCTTGCAATTTATAATATTACTGCCCCGCTCCTTTATAAAAATAGCGTGATTATTATGTTCCAAGAGTTAAATTTTGATTAACTAAATAACATGTCATTTTCTGCATTCAATTACGAACAAAAACCTTTTAAAATCAATATTGCTTACCTCCCATAACATACGGCGTGATATTATGTAGCCTACAGCCTTCCTTGGTTTACAAAGAACATTTTTGCTGAATTTCAATTCAATCTATCCAGTAGTTTTGGCGTGAAGCCTTACCATACACACAGACAAACAGACAAACAGACAAAAATTCTAAAAAGTCACTTTTTGTCATCAGTTACGTTTTTCTAACAAAAGCCACTGTTGATATAATTGACTTACTTACTTACAAAAATCAATCTTTAGTCGATTCTGCAATAATCGATATATCGTAGGTACTTATTATATAAATACTACCCACCATTATTATTAACTCACTTCATGTTTGAGCCTTGATAAAGACGGACGTATAACCTTCCTAGTGACTTATAATTGGCTAATAATAATCTTTATATTTTAAAAAGCCAGTAACTCGTTTTATTGAAGTGTTAGAACCTAGATTTCCAACAGGTTATGGGCCCAGGTTACGTTTTTACTGCAATATAAGTGGTTAAAATTTAAATAAAAAATACAGGCATTGTTAAGTGAAATGGACGTATAAAAAAATCCAAAAAGTGTTATCGTCGAGTAGGTGACGTCATACTCATAAAACATTTAACAATTTTTGATGATTTGATCATCGAATTGTTAGCCACCACGCCGCCGCCAAACCACGCCACGCGAGGTAGCACATTTGTTGCTCAACCTACCCCCATCTAATGATGGCGTGATAATTGCGATTGCAAATTTAACAGATGATAAGTTAATGCTAGCATTCGTTAAACCAAGGCTTTTGGATCATGAAGTCAAGTTTAAAAATGAGTCCAGTGATACCAGTGTCAAAAGTTTTGCAATTTGATGGAAAAATGGACAGGAATTTCGAAAAACAAAATTCGATAATTCTCAAAATAATAAAGGGAATAATAGCTTCAACTAGGAGGTTAACAAGCAGAAGACTAAGTCTCAGTTCATGAAGTGTTATCACTGTGGCCGCAAGAAGCATGTGAAAAACAACTGCTTCTACTTCAAAAGAGCTCAAACATTACAGCAGCAGCAGAAAATACGGAGAAGACAAGGACGGTCCAGGCAGTTAGAATCAGTGAACCATCCACGTCGAGCTATTTTTCTGGCTTTGCTTTTATGATGGCAGACTATCAAGCGGATCATGATGGAAGTTACTTTCCTGTTGGTTTCTGGAGCATCGGACCATATTATAAACAGGGAAGATCTTTTCATTAGTCACACCGTCTTGCAAACGCCATTAAAATTTCTATTGCTTAAAATGGTGAATTTATTTCAGGGAACGATGTATGTGACCAGCAACATGGGCGTTCAAGAAGTTTAGGAGAACGTGTTCTCCTATGCTGCGGTTCTTAACGAAAATGCAACGTGCTGGGTTGACAGTCATTTTCGACCAGCAAGGAGCACAATACGTAAGGTTAATAAAACTATCATGCAAGGTATGTTGAAAAATAATTTAATTGCTGTAGACTTAATGGCATCTGTAAATAAGTGTCAATCTGTTTCTCAAGTATGCAGTAATAAAAATATGTAAAAAAATATGGCTTTGGTCATAATAAGAAAAAAAATTAATTCATCGAAATTAAAAAAATAATAAAATGGTTGATGACACCAGCCAAATCGAAACTGTTATGCGAGCCTGGATGATAAATTGTGTGAGGCCCATGGAGGTGAGGCCTGTATGAATAGGAAACAAAGGCGATTTCCGTTCATATCAGGTCAAAAATAAAAGTCATGTTAAACAGCTATTATTTATTGTGCACTCAGATATTTGTGGACTATTGTTACTGTTTAAACCCCCAACTAACGACAAATAAAAAAAAACTACTTTGTACTTTTTGTTAATGAGTATACGCATTAAGTACTTTGTTACGTACTGTTTAACCCACCTATAAATCAGACGTGTTTTCTGTTTTTAAAGATTTCGTGGCTAAAAGCGAGGCTAAGTTTAATTTAAAATTAGTCAAGTTATGCTGCGATAATGGTGGCGAACATTTATCGACTGAAATGAAAGGTTATTTATTGTGTAGAAAGAGGGATATCAGAAAAAAATATCATATCATTTAATAGTTCCGAGACCACCACAGTTGAATGGCGTTTCTGAATGTATGGTCAGAATCATTACTGAAAAAGCTCGCTCAATATTAAACAAAGTGTTTTGGGGCGATACGCAGTATCAACTGTTGTTTATTTGATTAATTTGACCCCAATTAAAACTTTGAAAGTTTTCAAAAACACCATTCGAAATGTGGCATGATACAAAACCTCGAATAAAAAAAATATTTGAAGGTAGTTGGTTCAACTGTTTACGTTCATAATAAAAGCAGTGAGGCCAAGTTTAATGGAAAATCATGGAAAGGGATACTTGTGGGTTATGAACCAAACGCTATAAAGTTTGGAACCCAGAGTGCGAAAAATTACATAGTAGTCAGGGATGTTATTATTAATGAGACTGGATTTCTTCAATCCAGGCCAGACCTCAAGTCTGAAGGGAATATTAAAAAATTCTCACGGCAAAGCTGATGATGTAATATCCAAGTCAGTGCCGGTCAAGTCTCATAACTCTGACAGTTCTAAATCAGATACGTCTATGGTCTAAATCTGATGAGCACGAGTGTCCTAGTAAAGTTCGCAAATTAAACCATGATAATATAAAATTGAATCGGAGGAAATAAATGATAAACTTTTTGATAACCCATCTTCAACAAAAGAAAACACAAATAAAATCCTGACGTTAGATGATGCAATAGGTTCAAAAGTCGTCCACCTATGTCGTATAATGAAGACGATGATGATGATCGCCATTTTGTGTGCTCAGTCTATTCTATGTAAAATACCAAATTCATTAGAAGAGATCAAAACAGATCTCAGTGGGAAAATGCAGTAGGGACGAACTAAATTCTCTAAAGCTAAATAATACTTAGACTTTAATACCAACACCTGAAAATAAAAACATTGTCAATTTATTGTAAATGGATGTTTCCTATAAAAAATGATGAATTTAGAAAACCTTTATGATAAAAAAAAAACAACTTGTTGCAAGGTCGGACGGACACGGACTATACCTAATGAAACTTTCGAACTAGTATTAGCATGAATAGCTAGTTTCAGATGTATCTTACTTTTGCAAATCAATTTAATTTGCTAGTTCGTCTTAGGGATGTCAAAACTACCTTCCTAAATGACGAAATAAAGGAAGATATTTATATAAAAGTACCTGGTTTACATAATTATGTGTGTAAATTAAATAAAGTACTTTACGGGCTGAAAAATGCAGGCAGCTAAATGTTGGTTTGAAGTTTTCGATCTATCTCATAAAGAAGACGGTTTTCAAAATTCTTCATTCGAATAGGTGTCAAGATATGCTAGACAATGGAGATGTACATAAAAATATTTGTCGTTTTATATATAGGTGATTTAGTTATAGTATGCGCTGATATTGAAATAATTAAAAAAAAAATGAGTTAATTTAAAATGACGATGAATGAAATAATTAATGATGATGATGAAATAATTTTAATTTTATGAAATAGCATTAAATCAAAGTGCAAACATATAAACGGTATTAAATAAATTTAATATGCACGATTGTAAACCTGTCAATACACCAATGAAAAATAAACTTAATTATGACGCATTAAACTCTGAAGAAAAATATAATGATCATGTTGAAACGATAAAGAATGTTTAATGTATGTCATGTTATGCACTCGTCCAGATTTAATTACTTACAAGCGTTAATATACTGAGTAGGTATACGAACAAAAATAGTAAAGAACTCTGGCAGTGTCTAAAGAGAGTGCTGCGGTACTTGAAAGGTACTGTTGATTTAATATTAAGTTATAGGTAAAAGATGTGCCTACACTAACATTATATGTGGCTACGTAGATTCAGATTGGGGTGGCAGTGATTCAAATGACAGGAAAAGTACAACTGGGTATTTCAAGCTGCAAGCAAACCTGGAGTACAAAGAAACAAATGTCAGTTGCTGCCTCTTCAACTGAGGCAGATTGTATGGCATTATGAAACTGTCATGGGAGGCTTTAGGGCTTAAATCACTAGCAGTTAGTATTAAGATAAATATAATTAAATCTATCATATTCTATGAGGATAAAAATGGCTGCATAAGCATTGCAAATAATCCAACCAATCACAAACGTACAAAACACATAGATATAAAGTATCATTTTTCTAAGGAACAGATTAAGAAAAATGTAATAAAATAAAATTACATTCTAACAGTTCAGCAGTTGGCAGATGTTCTGACCAAGGCATTACCCGCTATCACTTTTCAAGATATGAGAAGTAAAATGGGCTTAGAATAAGATACTGATTTAATGTTTTGTGATTCTACATAATAATGATTTATGATTAATTTAATTATTACTAAGAATAATTTAATGATATGGTTTGATTAAGGTTTTCTGGGTTTTCCTTAATCCTTGGCAGCAAATGTTGGACCATGAGATGTATTTCCCAGCAAACACTAGGAAGTGAATATGTTCCGGTCATTTAGGTATTACTTTGATTTATTTTGTTTGTATAATTAGGTAGATCAATTTTTGAGGGGGCGTGTTGATATAATTGATTTACTTACTTACAAAAATCAATCTTTAGTCGATTCTGCAATAATCGATATATCGTAGGTACTTATTATATAAATACTACCCACCATTATTATTAACTCACTTCATGTTTGAGCCTTGATAAAGACGGACGTATAACCTTCCTAGTGACTTATAATTGGCTAATAATAATCTTTATATTTTAAAAAGCCAGTAACTCGTTTTATTGAAGTGTTAGAACCTAGATTTCCAACAGCCACTTATTTTTTCTCGAAAATTCTCAATGTACAGTTTTTCTTTCGTTACTGTTTTATTATATGTATAGATATAGATTAAATTAAAA